>WBNM01021140.1:0-49461 GCA_013399055.1 Ramphastos sulfuratus
TGCCCTCCAACCCACCAACATCCCCTAGCACAGATTGCACTGATTTCCTCTAGTCCTGTAGCTTGTCATCAAGGAGAAGAGGCTACCCCCTCCTTGCTCCAACCTCCCTTCAAGTAGTTGTAGAGAACTATAAGGTGTCCCCTAGCTTCCTCTTCTCTAGACTGAACAACCCCAGTTCCCTTAGATGCTCCAAGTACATCATGTGCTCCAATCACTTCATGAGCCTCGTTGCCCTTTTCTGGACATACCCCAGCACCTCTATGTCCTTCCAATAGTGAGAGGTCCACAACTGAACACAATACTCAAGGTTTGGTCATAGAATCATAGAATCATAGAATGGTAAGGTTGGAAGGGACCTCAAAGATCACCTAGTTCCAACCTCCTGACATAGGCAGGGACACTTTCCACTAGTACAGGTCACTCAAGGACTCATCCAGGTCACTCAAGGCCTCATCCATCNCTGTGATTCTGCGTGGGAAGTCACTATTATATATATATATGTAATATTTTTTTTGTCACTTTATCATAAGAACAGACTAATAGAAGGAATTTACAGTTGCACTGTAGGGACATTTTTGTTTCCTTATCATAAACTGTTGTAAAAACTTTTGTACAAGAATTTTATTGTGGCAGTATCTTATTAAAAATAGGCACATTCTAAAATAAGATTTTTAATATGAAATTGAATTTTTATTAGTAATACTTAATCTAGATAACTCCATAACTTCTTAAAATAACTTTTCAGAGGCACAAACATTTTATTCAGATCAACAGACTATGCAAAATCTTTTTATGAAAAGATTAATATTCTTCACTCTACAGTTTAAGAAAATCCTACTTTGAAACCAAAGGAAGCAACAGAAATATTGTGGCTAAATATCACCACAGAAGAGGAAAAAAAAAAGTTATTTCTTCATCTCATAAAAAAACCAGACTTTCTCTTTTGTATTCTGTCTTTCAAGGGTTATTGAAAACATTGAAACATGTTAGGAATAAAGGTTAGAAAAATATAGGGTTTCCATCACATAAATTTCAGACAATAGGAAGGTATAAGTTTTTTATTGGAGTTAGAGATTGAGTGAGAAAGATAATATCAGTTAATTTCAGAATAATTAAATAACTATCTTCCTGCAATTTATACAGTGCAGGAGGAAAATGAATCCCTTAAAAGGATTAAGAAAATGGAGATTTATTTGTGCTGTTTAGATGATGAGAATTATATATGTTACTACAATAATGGCAGTTTAGAACCGTTTGATTAAGGTTAAACAGACGCTTTGTCAAATATGATATGAAAGAAGCACATGGTGATGCTAGGAATAATAAGCACAGGAATAATAACATAGTTGGAAGAACTTTGGAATTACTTCTGTGTTTATCTCAGAAATTACTTAATATCTCAATGTCTCCTACATTCTCATGAAAAAAATGTCAGTCCCTAGAGAGTCCATCTTAAAACCGGATCAGAATAACAGCTTTAGAATTGAGCCCTGTTAAATGTTTCCCCAGTGCTTGACACATAAGGCAGTAATATGCTCATTTTTCAGAGAGGAAAACAAGCAGAGATGAATTAACTATGCACAAACTCACATCGTAGCATTTTATTCTTATAGGAAAAAGTTATATGCATTTTAATGAGTTTCAGTGCCAAATGTCCCAAAAGTATTGAAAGGAATCTATGAAAAAAAAGATTTAAAAAAACACAACAAAAGTATTTTCTGAAGAACATACTACACGTATGTACCACACAACATTGAAAAGAGTTCTTAGAAAAACAGATGTCTGTGTGAGGGTTTTGAGGAAAGAGGGAAATGTGAAAAAGCGCAGAAGGGAAAGATACTTTGAAAATTGAGAATAAATTTTGCAAAGTAATCAGTTCTACACTTTGAACCATGCAGTTAGGATAGCAAGACTTACTATGTTTTTAAAGTTCCTTTATACAGGGTTCATTGGATGAAAATCATTCACATATTTTCATCAGCTGATTTTGGCACTACCTATTACAGGCAGTGGGTATAGCAGAAAGACTGCAATGGAAAGATTTCAGGGGTGTAAAAGATTCTGTCTTAACAGATAGAGAGTGTGATACTGCTATTCCTTGCTGGATGCGAATTGTTAAAGGGCCAGATGCTGTAGCATGTGTCTATATCCTTAAAGGCAACTGTAGATTCGGGGTCCAGAATTTGAGAATTAGGTATGGTTGTTAAAAGAAATAGCACATTTATGTGTTATTGTTTAGGAAAAAATGGACGTGTTGGGGTTTTCCTAAGGGCTTTTCTGAGATAATGAAGAACACAAAATAGTTTTGGGGTACTCCGGTTTAGAAAAGAAAGATGTTCTTGATCTTTGAAAAGTGCATACTCCTGTATCAAAGAAAATGAAGACATTCCCCTTCGCTCTTCCAAGACAACTAACAACAACAACAACAAGAACAGCAAGAGACAAAGAGAGAACAAAACATAGATTCTCTGAACAAAGTTAGCATCTGTAGGAGTGATAATAATGTTTGATATTTTTATGTTATACACTCATTCTGTACTTCTAGTGATTCTGGACTAAATTCAGTTTCTCCTTTAGGAACATATGAAGAGTCAACAGACATAGCTGCCTGAAAAATGTGAGATGCATAGGTCCAGAATACTAAGTCAGCTAACAGAATTGGATTTTAAAATTACCTTTTCTGGAACATTTTCTGTACCAATATACCTTTATTTCCTGGGCTATCATATCTTCATTAAAAAGAAGTTTCCTTGTCCAGCTTTTTTTGGCCACTAGATTAAATACTAACCATCAGAAACAACACAGTTGCATTTTCATGTGTCACCTCTTAGGCATCTTCTCTTTCTAATTCATAGGAACTCTTCATGTGGATTGTTTAAGTCATGGACTCCACAGTTCTATCAATCACTCAAGTTGCACAAGAACATGATGATCTTGAAAAAGTACACACACTCATTTACCAAACCAAAAGTTTACTAAAAAGACACAGAATGTCATTTTAATTTCCTTTTATCTGGTACAAAATTCAGTGTCGTGATTCTCTCTGAATATTTAAGAATTTATAGTTTTCTGGTAGGAGTTTTTGAATTTTTTTTTTTAATTTGCCTCTGGCTCTTTAACCTATATTTATCAACAAAGGAAATGTAGAAGACCACCTTAGGAAAAGAAATCCATCTTATTTCCCTGTTCTTACCTGGTAAAACCTGTTTGCATTCATAATGTTTTATGATTGATATATTTAAAGGCGGAGATACTGTCTTCACTCTTGGTAATCTCAACTCAGGAATGTGATAAAAAATAAAGGAAAAAACAGTCTTTGGTGTACAGATGAAAATAGATTATAATAGCAAGCACAAATTTGAGAGTAACACATGGTTGCTTTTGCACACTTGGCTTATATTGAACATCTGACCTAATACTGTTAACTTTCATGTGCTTTGCAGAAAGTGAAGAAGCCCTGAGCTGTAGAATGTTTTTGGTGCAGCATGTGCCATAAAGCCCATTAAATAAAAATCTGACTTATGTATTTAATTAACACAGCGCAGCATGTGAAGTACTAAGAATAAATTGCTTTAATGTGTCAGTGAAATTTATCCTCTCTCTCAGAATTGAAGGCTGAACATTTTTACTTTTAATTCTTTTGTGCACGCAGGAAACATCTTTCGCTTAATGTGCTCCCACAGAACATGTTAGGAACTTAGCAAAGGAAAGGACTGTTTGAAGCAAAGTATCACAAGTTGTTGTTCTTTGAAAACATGTGTAGTGGGTTGGGACCTTTATCCCCACACCAACTAAAATTTACCAGACCAGCTCAGATGACTTGGAAGTAAGATAATGGTATATTTGCAGCAAAGTTAAATTTACAAGCATGTATATACAATACATTTAGATGTATTTTCAATTATATACATGTAGGGGAATACCTTGCATTAAATGGA
Source organism: Ramphastos sulfuratus (assembly GCA_013399055.1). Taxonomy (NCBI): domain Eukaryota; kingdom Metazoa; phylum Chordata; class Aves; order Piciformes; family Ramphastidae; genus Ramphastos; species Ramphastos sulfuratus. The sequence goes on from WBNM01021140.1 coordinate 3,939, forward strand.
CATGTGAGCAATCCAACCTGTGCTAACTGCTAATTGTGAGCTGAAAAGTTTCACAGCCTGCATGAAGGTTCATCTCAGGGGGAAGGCCACCAGCTGCGAGCTGCCTCTGGGGAAATGGACGACAACAGGAAGATCAAAGCAAAACAAAGACTCACGCGAAGCGTTTGATCAGATAATGATGAAGCAATTGCTTAATGACACAGACCTTGTGCCTTAACGATTTAGACCAATTGCTTAATGTCACAGAGGTTGTGCCTTAATGATTTGGACCAATTGCTTAACAATGAACTAACCCACATAGTCTGTTAGAAAGTATGTAAGTGTATGCTCATATCCAATAAATCGGCTTGGGCACTGCTTGGATCATATTGGTCTGCGTGCAGCTTTGTCCAGGATGTTCTGCAAATTACACTACTTAGAAATAATACAGAAATCCCAACTTTCCTCCCAGACAAAGAAAAGAAGCCCAGAAGGGGCCCAATGCCATCCTCTATCTCTCAACATCATGGTTTTTTTAAAGAGTGGACAGAATGAGGTAGAATTATATTTGAGAAGAAAATACAGAAAAATTACAGAGAGAACATACAGGATACATAGCAGCCCCCCTTAAACCTTCCCCCAACCCAAAACTAATCTACAATCCCCANCAGTGAGGGTGGTGAGACACTGGAACAGGTTGCCATGGGAGGTTGTGGAAATGGGTATTAAATTCCTTCATGTCTCCCATGTTAATCCACGATGGAATCAGGCCCTATCTTACTGAACATTTGTTTTCAAATAAAAAACGTGAACATTTTTTTCACTAGAACTCCAAACTTGTGAATTTATTCTGAAGAGGTTGGCATGTCCACAGGCAGATATAAATAGGCCAAGTGTAAAGACAGAATGGTAGTTGCAAGAAGGTTCCTACTCATCAAATTCAGTCTGGATGTGGACAGTCTTCCATTAAGACATGTTGAAAGAGTGGAGATTGGAAGTAGTATTACTACATTTAGGATGGAACTAGATAAGTTTATAGGAGTTACATTTCATGGTACTTGTGATAAGCAGGGTCCAGACTGACTGGTGTTGTCCAGACAAAGAGGTCCAAAGAGTTTTTACATCTTTGTGTATAACTAGATGGCATTTAAACTGTTTCAGGTGCATGAAAGGATTTTTTTGTTTGTTTTGTTTTTTAATTTTTATTCAGGAAGTTGTACACAACCTCTAAAATCAAAGAAAGTCAACTGCATGTTCTCACTGCATATAAATACTTTGACAAGCAAGGTTTCAGTTTGAGGAATTATAGACTACCTCAAAATGTTCTTATCAGCAGGAAACTGCTTTATTTTAAGTAGCTTTTAAAATAATCAATACTATCAAGAATGGGGAAAGTGGCTTATTTTTTGAGGATAGTTTCAGTAACAAAGCTCTGTTTGACCACTGACAAAAATCAGTGATTAAATGTACAGCCAAAGGTACAAGCCAAGAACTGTCAGTGAGCACAGATGTCTTGCAAGATTGAAATACAGCAAGTCAGTCACAATACTGTAATATAGATCTAAAGCAGCACTTTATCCTCATGAATTAAGTTTGATGCTTGAGCATTTTACTAGAGCGACTTTTAATTTTTCAGAAAACTGGTGCACTTGAAAAACTAATTTTAAAACATTTCAAGTATCAAAACCTCTTTCACAGCCTTACAGAATAATAGAAGTTGGAAGGGACCTCTGGAGATCATCTAGTTCACTACCCCTGCTAAAAGAGCACCTGACCAAGCGGGTTTTAAATAATGTCAGAGAAGACAACCCCAGAACCTCTCTGGGCAGCCCGTTCCAGTCCTCTGTCACCCCCACAGTAAAGAAGCTTTTCCTTTGGCTTAGATGGAACTTTTTGTGTTCCAGTTTGCACCTGTTGCCCCTTGTCTTGTCAGTGAGCACCACTGAAAAAAAATATGGCCCCATTCTCTCAGCACCAACTGTTTAGGTATTTATAAACATTGAGGAGGTCCCCTCTCAGTTTTCTCCAGGCTAAGAACTCCTTGTATTTCGGTCTTTCCTCTTAAGAAAGGTATTCCATTTATCTAATCATCTTCATGGCCTTCTGCTGGACTATCTCTATAGTGGTTCCTTGAAATATTTCTTTCCCATGAAATGACTTCAACTTCCTGAACAAAATTTGCTTTATCCCATCAAACTTTGCTCAGGATTCAACGTTGCATCCTGGGTATATTATATGACAGGGTAACAGAGCCAGTAGTCCTGTATGTAGGTCCCTCACAGGAAAAGACAATTAGGAAACTAGCTTTCAGATTTCCACATCTATTCTCATTCTGTTACAAACTTACCGTTTTGATTTTCACATTCCCCAATAAATGCTACATGTAATATAACTAAATAGTTTGAACTGGTGAACTTATGACAAACTTTCTTTGGAGAAGGAAAGAGAGGCTAGCCTTCTATGAAAGAGAGGAATTCCAAGATCTTGATTCATTACACATCCTACTTAAACTCCCATTTGGAAGACTACATCCCAAAGCCACTAGGGCATAAAATCAGGTGGCCTTTCTCATTCATTTTTCTCCAGAAATTCTAAGATGAGATGTAAAGAGTTAAATTGTTCCAAGAAATTAGTTCTAGTCTCAGACTTGTTCTGAGAAATAGTCAAACAGGATGTCTCATCCTAAACTTTGCTCTGAAGTTAGCTCTGCAGCTATAAAGACTGTGTACCTGACAAAATTGCCAGCAGTTGCTGTGCAAGCCACAGCTCGCTGAGTAAGCTCCAGACTCAGGAGTGGTGAATTTGGAGCTGAAGCTTACTGTGCGAATGTCATGGAACATGTTAGGGGTCTTAAGGTGGAAAGACCCCTCCCCACAAATTACTGTCACACATTAGAGCTATACATTGCACACTTGAGCAAGAAATTATGGCAAACAGGTAAGGAAATGCAACTGCACATTGGATTGGAAAACTATAAAACACAGATGCTTTTGCTTCTATGATTAAAGCATCTTTCTCAACCAACTACTTGGTTCCGTTTTGGTGATTCTTAAAAGAACCTTCTCTCCTGTGACAGCAGGTTGAGACATGAGGCAAGATCCATCATTAGTTATTTTCACTGAGTTCTGCAAGAAGTTAGATTCTGACAAATTTTAATTTTCCAAAGAAATCAGCTTCATTAGAAACTTCCTTTCACCCCTCTTCCATTTGTAAAGATATTACTACTGCATAAATTTCCTCTTGAAAATAGAGACATGCAATATACACAAATTCATCTCTTACTGTATTCTCAGTTCCAAGCCAGAAAAAGGACATGACTGACATTTTTAAGAACGTGAACTAATGTACAAAAAGTCATAAAATGTAACATCTGGAGGTGACAGGATGACTACCACCTTCACCCCATGCACAATGAGGCTGAAAACTTTAAACAGGTGGTGTAACCTTAACATCCAGTATGTGCCTCTTAAAACAGTTCTTCAAAATAGCAAACCAATAAGCAATGTTCTCTGCAAAAAGCATGAAAACCTAACAACATCCTACATGTAATATGCCTCGGTTGAAAGTCTATACAGTAGTACCACCACAAGTAAGTGGTAAGATAAAAAGAAAAAAGAAATAAAAAAAAGAAGGCTGCAGGACCACATCAAGCAACTATAAAATAAACATGCAATGAAAATACATTTAAAAACATAAGAAGAAAGAAAAGAAACAAAAATACTTCAGCCTAACGTGACAGCATCCAACTGTTTTGATTTTACTACTCTCAGGAATATTCAGAGTTGCTCACCACAAAAGACAAAGTATCACAAAATATGATTGGTTATTTGAAAAGGAAGAGGAGACATGGAGGCTTCAATTTAGCTAAACTCAACTGCTGTGACAACTTGTATGCCAAGCAATGATTGAGACAGCAGATGAACAGCCCAGCGAGGAGCAGCTGGGGTTGTTCAGCCTGGAGAAGAGAAGGCTATGGGGGGACCTTATTGCTCTCTATGACTACCAGAAAGGAGGTTGTAGCCAGGTGGGGGTTGGTCTCTTCTCCCAGACACCCAGTGACAGAACAAGAGGATACAGGCTCAAACTGTGCTAGAGCAGGTTTAGGCTGGACATTAGGAATTCTTCATGGAGAGAGTGATTGGCATTGGAATGGGCTGCCTGGGAAGGTGGAGTCGTCACCATCCCTGGAGGTGTTTAAAAGGAGGCTGGATGAGGCACTTAGTGCCATGGTTAATTAGTTAATTAGAAGGAGCCTATATGCAATCCATTTAACAACTAATTTGCAAGACCAGTGTGAACAGTGAAAGTTAAAGATAAGCGAAATCTTCATATTACTGAAGACTCATACATCTTACCTGCAAAGTCCCACCATATGCTACTATCCATCAGTAAGAAAGCAGTGCATTTATTGCTTTAAAAAGCATTTGCATTACCACAGGTGTTCAGAAGTTAAAACAGCATTTATACAGCATTTCCCATTTATACTGACTGACTCTGCTTCCTTATGGAAGTGTTATTTCAGAAATAAAAGACAACCAAGTTAGGTGTCATAACTACAAATTGTACTCACCACAATCACTGTCCCAAACTGTTAAACATACCTTTCCATAAACTCACATCATAGAACAGTAAATAACATATACATATAAATAGATATAAATACAACTATCTCAATCAAAATGACATCAGAAATGAAGATTAAAGCTTATCATGCATTTCAAACACATATAGAAGAAAATGTTAATTATTTCCACCTTAAAGTAGTTGTTGAACCCTATAATGTGCAACAGAGATTAAGTTTCTCAAACAAGTTGTATGGTATGGATACCAAAATATGCTCAGTTTTCTTCTCAAAGGCAATTGCAAAATGATAATAGAAATCTTGTATCACAAAATAATTTCAACTCTTATGTGTTTTAAGCAACTTTGAGTTTTAAATGTAATGTTCAGAAACAGCACTCAAAAGGACTTGGAAAACTTGTCAGAAAAAAAAAAAAAACAAAGCAGGAATCTGCTATGCAAGTTAAAAAGTTATCTACAGCTTAAGACTGCAGCATGAACATCCACAAGGTGTAGTACTTGCAACTGTTGGATGAAATACAAACACCGAGTACAGTCAATATTACTTAATAGCACTGTGAAGGTAAATAAAATTTCCTTACATTGACTGGAAAATGCCATCTGCTTCTATTGGTATATGAGCAGCTTAAATTCTAATGAAAGATGATAATTTTTCTCTCCAAGCCTGGCCATCTTCTAGCTTCTGTGATACATCATTAACAGAGGAAATAAGCAGATGAAATCTCTGCCTGTTGAGAATTGAGATCCCCCAACAGGCGGCTGCGAAACCTGCCCATGATCACGTTCTTGCCAAAGATGCACTATTTAGTCAACTCAGCCTTGTGTTTTACTCTAATAAGATAATATAATGAGTTAATATGCTAAAAAGCTTAGAACTACAGCTTTACTACAGAAATATTATTTAGGTCCACCATGGAGTCATTTAGGACTAACAGAGTTTTTCAGAAAGCATGAATTTCTTACATATTATTCAGTCAGATGTTATTTTATTCTAATGTGAAACTTCAGAAGTTCTCTAGAACAAGCCACTATTGCTGGAAAGGAAAAAAAAAAGTAAAAGGAAAGTAGGCAGTTTTCAGAAAATATTATTTTAATAAGCTTTTCTATTATATCTTTCTCTAAGTGCACATTTACTTGATGGTCACTATTTTTTTTAATTTATTTTTATTTTATGAAATGTTAGCAGAAGACTGTTAAGACAGCCTGAGAAGTGAGAAGTTGCGACATCCATAAGGCAATAATTAGCAGCCTTTCCAGGGGATAAGAAACTATCAAACAAGGCAAATCTGCCATTGTACATTTACTTTAAAAGATGCTCTTTATGTTGTAAGACTAGGGAAGAGGAAAAGTTCCACTCCTTCTCAACAGCAAACATCTTAAAAATTCTAACCCTCTCTACCTCTTACTTTTAAAGCATTGTTCAACTTTTAGTTTTCAGATTTAATCTTTTATCCTGGGCATCTGCTACAATCTGTTTTGGAAGAAGTAACTGATAAAATGGGCCAATTGGTAAAAATGTAGATGTTTTCTCATAAGTACTTAAAACATTTTAAAAGTTTCTACCCTTTGAGCTATGACTTGAAATTTGACAAGAAATTCAGAGATATTGCAGGATATGCCATTTCCAATCATCATTAAACCTATCAAAAATCTGACCAAGTACCTCTTAAAACTGGGTACTGTACTCAGCATAAACCTGATGACAGCTGCTAGTTCTCTGAAGACTTATCCTTTCATTGGCTATTTATTGGTCCTTCATATTTGCCATAAACTAACAAAGGAACAAGCAACATGTGCACAAAGCACAACGTACTTCAGAAACACAAGTGCTAAGAATTTATTTTAAACCAGCTTTGGAAGCCATTATAATACTAGTCCATGAACTGAAGAGCTGTGAAAGTTGTCTTTACACTCAATACATTGCCTAGTTGTAGTCAAACAATGTAGAAGAGAAAGAAAAAAAGATCCAATGAGAGAAGAGGCTGTACACAATTATTTACTGTGGTGAGAGAGAGGCCCACACCAATGCCTGGAATATCTTGGAAGAAATAAATAAACCTCCAAATCCCTTGTGTGTTACTGACAAAACAGACATAAGGTTTGTATATATGGTTTTAAGACAGGGAGAACAAGTTTACCACCAGGCATGAGTAATAGAGGACAAGAATACAGTCAGTGTGCAATTGCAAACATTTCAAGACACTGGAGAACTTCTAGAAAAGGAAATCTGAATGAGAGAACAGGACTGTTAAGTAGTGCATTTATATTCATCTCAAGCCATGATCATAGAGTGAACAAAACTTGCTGAATTATTTTAATAAATTGTAACCTAACCTCTTAAAACCAAAACACACCAAAAAAACCAAACAAACAAACAAAAAAAAAACCAAAACAAAACAACCAAACCACCTCTGCTGGACCACACTTCAACAAAAGCAGAGTAGTGGATTTTATTCAACATAAAAATATAGTAAGTTAAAGCTCAGAAATATCTGGGATCAACCGCAACTGTAGAAAAGAAAGTAGCTAAGGAAGGATTTCAATGGAAAAAAAATATAAGAATTCTGGAAAAAAACCCATGCTAATGGAGTGAACTAGGAAGTTTTATAAGAACCAGACTAAGTGAAAAATCAAAACAGTCAAATAAGTAAAGTCAAGGAAAAAAGCAAGCACCAGAGCTGCATGTAACAGGGGGAAAGGACAACGTGGTGGCAGACAAACCTGGAAGGAACCAAGACAGATTTACAAGAGCTTTGCTGATGGAAGTTTCAGTTGAGTGAAAAGGGTTAGTGGAACTATGAAATGATTTTGTAGATAACATAGGTTATCTAGGAAATCCTGTTTTAAGAATTCATTGGACAAATTTATTCTACCTATTTTCCCTTCACCTGTTGAGTTAAATTGCTCTTGACGAAAGACAAAAAAGATCTAAAGAGTTAAAAAGACCATTGTTATCTTGTGTCTGTGTCAATCATTTCTTGAGTATTTCTAACCAAGTTTGAACATTATTTTGAAGTTAGTCAATAGAAAAACTCTGATCATCTGCAGTCACATAAATCAGTACAAATAAATGTCAAAGATTTAATGGCAAAGATCATAAAGTTTTACAGTTTATGGGTTGTACAGTATCATAGAATAGAAAGACAGTCTAATGTTGAATTCATTATCCAAGAGGAAGGAAAAGTATGTGAAGTGATGTCTACACAATGGTTTTGTAACTCTATACAAACACCACCAATAAAACATTCTAGCCAGATATCCCAAAGGCACAGAGAGCATGCTGGCAAATTTGCACAGACCTCTGCATTATTTTGTGCAGAAAGACTATCAAAAGACTTTTCAGGTAGAAAAAAATTATCTATCATAGACATCCTGTTTGGGTTCTGTACTTCTGTGACATGCTGTTTTCTGTTGTTCCTTAAATTTATATTTTTGTTGAAGCAGGTATTGGATTGAAATGTTAGTAGTCCTATAAAACATTTTCCTTCAAAGAAAAAGACAATGAAAATGACAGATGAAGAACAGCACAGAAGACTGAGACATAAATTAAGCGGTTAATAGATTAAATCTTTGACGATATTTCAGTACTTACGTCAAATGTGGGTGTGCTTTGCTGAGCACTCTGATTACATGGTTCTCTGAAGCAGTCAGTGAACGGAAGCAAAAGACCCATTGCAATAATGCGAGAACATAGCTTTTCTGCTTCTTCTTGTGGTGCATTTTCCTGCTGGCTGAAGAGCTTTTCCAGCAGAGTTCGTCCTGTCAAGGTAATGAAACAGATCAATAAGAATTTGTAGCTCCCTAGAGGACACAGATTAAGGCATTACAATGCATATAGAAAATCTCAACTATTAGAAGAATAGAACACGAAATAATTTTTTAAAAATCCTTGATAACTGTATCTAATAAGTCTTTAACATAAAATAATATTTTGAACTGATATGTACCTAATTAGGATATTCGAGAAAATATACGTTGTGTTAACTGCACTGGGGAGTAGGAATGAAAAGCATGGGATGCTATTGTAACATCAATTTCCTACTGCTTTATATTATACAATTATCCTGATGGGAAAACTGAGATAGTACTGAGAAAAGTAGTAAGTTTTTCCCAAGCGTGTCACAGCAAGTTACTATAGAATCAAGTCTCCCAAATCTTGGAGTGAGTCTTTGTTTTTTGAATGATAAAATGGTGATAGTCATTGAGAGTTTATGCAAAGAAATAGAGCACAATAAAAGAATAATACCAAAAAGTCTCTGATATGTATAGTGTTTAAAACTGCATTTAATATAGCTCCAAACCAGCAGGGTGCTCCAAAAGTTGGAAGGGACCTACGAGAAGCTATTTAGAGAAGTGAAACTTTTGAAGAGCAAGAAGAGACTTATTCCTATTATAGGCTCGGATTTTGTGATCAAAGTTTTTTCTTCATTATCTCAACAGAGCATGAAAGAAGGAATAAGTTACAAACACCTGGATGAAATTTAAAAGGGATATTGCAAGTGACACAGAGCCCAAAGTTTCTGTATCTTTTAAAACTCATAGAATTGTAGAATAGTTTGAGTTGGAAGGGACCTCCAAAGGTCATCAACTCCAATACAGCATAAATAAACAATACATTAAAATGTTAGAAGCTACTTCCAAGAGTTTCCTCTCTACATCTAAAGATTTGGTAATTCTCAATGATTAGTCCAAGTTTCCTAGTTTTTTACATAGACACAATACAGTCCCTTCACTTGATGATCTTTGAGGTCTCTGCCAACCTTGCTTATCCTGTGATACTGTGTGATACACAAGTTTTGTTATATCCTGGTTTTCCTCTCTTCCTTGATTTTACCACCTATAGGATGATGCTAACATAACTCTTAAGTCAACACATCCATCCATTTAGCTAGAGATACAGTTCAGTTGTTACATTTTCAAAATCATTCATTAATTTCAGACAGGCTTTCTTATTGGCACATAAGAACCATGATTTTTAACACCAATTTACTCATATCTTTAGCAGCATACAGCTATCTCCTTTGTGAAGAAAGGCAACAATATGAAGCCATGGAAGTGAAGTGTAGATATTGAGCTACCTGCTAACAGGTGGATCTGTGAATTATTTTAGTGATTTTATTTTTGGGGTAGTAGCTGCTAATGCTTACTGGTACATTAGCTACTGCCCTCTTACTCCAATTAATGGATTGCCCTAGCTGTAAATTTACACACACACACATATATATACACACACACACATATACATGCATACATATATATACATATGTGTAAAATTAAGTTATTTTTTTCCTCTAAAACTTGCTTATAAGGGTGCAAGACTGTCCTGGCACTGGCACCAGGGCACCAACAGGCAGCATTTTTGTGGCAAAGCACGTCATGTTAGCATACTATCATCTTATGTTACTGAGTGAAGCTCAACAACATGGAAAATTGCATTGTTAAAGAAGAGATTGCAAGTGATGGGGATGTATGGGGAAGTTAATGCTCTACATGTCTAGAATGCACAGAGGGGAAAAAAAATTATAATAATAACAACAATAACAGCAGAGAAAAAGCACTCTGAAAACACACACACACTGAGTTATACAATAAACAAACAAATATTCAAATGTTATCCCTGACTTTTGAATGTTAGGCTTGTTATGTCAGGATGTTTCAACGTGTAAATGACCTCTTCATGTTTACACAGGCTGCTCCTGCACTACCAGAAGCAGAGCAGCCCCCTGCCTTCTCCAACGCTTTAACCTAATTAACAGATGTAAAATCTGTAAATGATAAACAGAAAATGAGCCCTTTTTTTTTTTTTAAACTTAATCCACCCATTCATTTGATAATTTTTATAGCACTTCTTCAGATTCTTGCTCAAGATCGAGTACATTGACCACTTCCTCCCACTCCTGTGAAGATGAAACACTGATCTTTTCACCCTCTATATGACAAACATTACAGGTCTTCATCTCACCCCTATGACCAAGAAGTAACACTATTAATCAAAAACCATCTCTGTAGAACACGAGTTATTCCCTGCAGAATATAAATTCGCAGGTTATAGTGTGGTTTTCGTTCACATTATCATTCTTTTTGAGGAATGCAAATAATTGTATTCTTGAGTGATCATTTTCAACTTTAGATTTACTGCAATCATACTTCCTCAAATGCAAGGTGGAGGAGAAAGGAACCCCACCAAAAGCCATTCTACAAACTTTATTTCATATAATAATGAAACATTGTAAAATATTTACTATGTGGGGTGTGTGTGTGTATATATATACACACACAGAATATAGTATAATATGCATGTATTATTTTCGTATAATAGTCCCACTCAGTATCACCCTGACATGGCCACAGATTCTTTCTTGGATTGGAGAAATGTCTGTTTGTATGTATTACGCCTACTTCCATATGGCAACAGCTGCTACAGACCTTGGCCATCAGTACTGATAATCTGAACCACTTTGTCTGTCATGACCTGAACAGTGAGTCACTTTAGATGGAACAAGTTGCCTGTTTTAGATGAAAGCACATCAGTTTATATTGTATAGGAATATATTAAAATTGTGATAATGATCACATTGCTGGCTTTGGATTTTCTTAATTATTGAGAGGAAGAAGAGGTATGAAGTGAAAAACAGGAGAAAACCATAATAGTCACACCCATACTAAAAAAACACAGAGATGAATGCAGTAAGGCGCTGCACTAGAGCAGTTTGCAATAATGTTTGCCTGAAGATCATGCTGCTATAACCTCACATTCATCTCTAAAGATGTTTGCTCTGCTATCTTCCTTACCCTGTAATTGCAAAAGCCTTAGAGGCCAGCTGTCAGTGAGCACAAGTAGAGACCAATGATCAAAAAGAATTGTATTCCAAAATCTCCATCTTCTGCCAGTCTCCCTCAATTTTCTCTTTGAACAGCCAGAGAGAGCACTAAATTACATGTTCACCACTAGCACAGTAGCTGCATCAGCACTTTTTAACCTATACAAACTGGAGACACTCAGAACCACTAGTATAACACCAGTTCTGAATGCCCTGTTCAATCACATCAAGGGTTAACTCGACTGGAGCATGTCCTGCCTACATCCTCAAAAGCTAAAATCCATTTGCCTACTTTTCCCCAGTTTACTCTTTTTTTTTTTTTTTTTTTTTTTAAACTTCACTAAGACCAGAAATGCTCACATAGCAATGAGGTCTCATAAGCTTTGAAATCAAAAGTACCATAGGGCTTGTTCTATTTATGGAAGATAGTAAAAAAGGGAAAAGGAAGAAAAGATGGACAAAATGGTGGATTTCCATTTAGAACATTTCCTAATAGTCCTGCAAAAATATAAAAGATAATTGTAGGATTCCAATTACGAATATAACTCTATAAATTCAAAACAAGAACAGAAGAAGGAAAGAAAGAAAAGCTGATTCCTACGGCATTCAAAAGTCAGGAAATATTCTACTGCTGCCCCATATAAGTCTAAACCATTCCTTCCTTAGAATTTTTTTTGTCTCTTTTTCTACATATACTACCATTAAGGTCATAGCTAAAATGGGCCTCAATCTTCTGGCAAAGCACCTGAATCATGAAGCACCAAACATTTCTCAGAATGCCAGAAGATGGCAAACATGTCCAAGAGACAGAACTACTTCAAAGATTTCCATATTTGTAGACAAGCGATTAGTTCCAACTGCATGCAATTTCTTCAGTAGTTTGCAGGACAAATTTTACTCATTCATCATATTTCCCCAAACTACACAGCAAAAGCTTACCAAATTTCCTAGGGGCAAAAGCAATCACACTTCATCTTCACCTTTCTACCATTTAATGTTTTTTCCCAGGTCTAAAAAATATAAAGCAATGAGTGACTAATATTTAACTTTTTAAATTTATACTTCGAGGATTAAAAGTATTACCTTTCTTTAATATTTCTCTTTCATTTCATAATAATTTCAAATTTCAAGCTTTTCAGCTAATCTATACTCATCAGCCTAGGTATAATGTGTGACATGTCACTGCTGAGAAAGAATTTCAAAGATGCACATGGAACCTGGTGAATGAAACAATTAGAAATAGCCATCTTCTTTTCAAATATCAAGATCACACCCTGCATACATTCAGATTAAATATACCTTTTGGGCTAAAATCTAACAATTTATTCCCTTGCAGACCTGGGAGATTACACCTAGTATTCCAAGATTAGAGAGTTCATTTATTGTTCTTCTTCACTGCAGAATTTCTAATCCTCTTTTGATTTAGATTGGGAAACTGTTCCAGAGCTCTCACCCTGTGAGGTTGGTTTGTTTGGGTTGGGTTTTTTAAACAGATTGAATTTTCCTGGAGAGACGCTTTCCTAAAATAATGTGACAGTTTTCTCACAGCCTATTACATAAAATATAGGAAATCCACCAAGCAACAGGCCTGCACATGGAACATGCGTCCCTTTAAAAAAAAAAAAAAAAAATTAAAAAAAATCCAGTCCTTCCATTATGAATAAACACAAAATAAAGTTTAATTTCCAGACAACATAAACCTTAAAAATAACATACCCTGTCAAGGTCTAGGGTTATGTGCAAATTCTTATAATTTTGTCAAAAAGGTATTTCCCATTGTTCTTCTTATCAGTGTAATAGCTAATATCTGCATATTCTGCTTGTACATAAATATGTTTCTAATGGGAAAACCCCAGAGACTCCCTGTTGATTTGTTTATATATTTATATTGTATATTATCAATAATATATATTAATTATTTTATATACATACACTTATATGTTAGTATTTCTAATACTACTAAAGTTAAGGACATGGAAAAATGCTTGAAGGGATTATTCTTCTTTGGCATTCTGTCTCCAGATTTCCTAGCTCTGTTCACACGCATGGCATGAACTGAACCCAAATATCATCTTAAATTCAGTAATCATAAGCAGAAACTCCATCTAAACAGCAGAATTCAGAAAAAGATATCTCATCATTACCTCCCCTTGTTTTTCCAGTCTCTATGCCTACATACACATGATTCAATAAAATCTCAAAGTCCCAAATATGTATTTATTAAATTCCAGTAAAGGATGTTTGATAGCTGGATCAATTACATACATAGGCTCATCAACTAGAATAAAACTATCAGTTACTAATTTCACATCTATCAGTTCTTTACCTGATTATCACAGCAAACCCTATACCTTAATTTTGTCAAGGTGTCTTAATCTCTTGGCGTTTCATTCTCCCTCCTTTTATACTATCCTGTCTCTTAACACCCTTCTTGACTGTTAAAGTGTTTCCATGAAAACTCTTGACTAGCTTTAAGTTGGAATCACAGCATACCAACCTCTGTGCAACTCAAAGTCAAAAAGAACAAAATAGTTATTTGCTCACTTTTCCTCTACAATTGTCATTGATCATTTAAACAGATGTCAGATTGTGCAAGATGACTTAAATAACAATATCATTGAGATTTCAACTCACTGAGCCAGAAAAAGCAACCCATTACACAGTTACATAATGCTACGAGTTTCTGGGGTTTGAGACATCCTCAAAAAAAGCCAAGGAACACACATGTGCATGCTCCCTTTTTGAAGAAAAGGCATAATCTGTTACTTGCAAAAAAATCCTGCTGCTGCCCTTGGGACCACCATGATCCACACAGAGCAAATTTGCACCTCAGAAGAACATCCTTTGAATTCTTCCTCCTGAAATAGAAGTCTGGAGAAACTTGAAAAGGAGATCCTCCAAAACCAAAGGTGACAAGGAAACATCCACCTTTATGAAGTAAAATGTCATCCCAGAAAGGGTGTTATAGACAAATAGTTTTCAAAACCCTCTCTTCTCTCTAACCCTTGATTGAACCAGGCAGTTGTATTTTAAAATAACTTGTGCCACTTGTGCTGGCAATGAGACATGACATCAATACTAATTTCAGCATATCACCTCACAGCCTGTTTAAAGATTATTTAACCATATGCCATATTTGCACAAATCGTAATAGGAAGAGCTGAAACAATCAATTGAAAAACCTAATTAACACAGACCTTCATCCTGATGAACAAACTCCTGATACCAGCCCAGCTACTAATTTTGACAAAAAAGTTTACAAAAAAATGTACATGGTAACGAAAGGGTCATGTCCTGCAAATGCTGTGGTTGGGACAAAGGTCAGAATCACAGAATGGTGGAGGTTGGGAGGGAGCTCTGAAGGTCAGCTAGTCCAACCTTCTGCTAGAACAAGATCACCTATAGTAAATCACAAAGGAACACGTCTAGGTGCATTTTGAATGCTTCCGGAGATGGAGAATCCACAACCTCTCCAGGCAGCCTGTTTCAGTTTGTTGTCCATCACTCTTTTCCTGTCACTGGATACCACTGAGGAGGGTCTGGGTCCACCCTCCTGACACTCACCCTTTAGATATTTATAACCATTAATGAGAAGCCCCTTCAATCTCTTCTTCTCCGGACCAAACCTACCCATCTTTCTCATCA
Source organism: Ramphastos sulfuratus (assembly GCA_013399055.1). NCBI lineage: Eukaryota > Metazoa > Chordata > Aves > Piciformes > Ramphastidae > Ramphastos > Ramphastos sulfuratus. The sequence goes on from WBNM01021140.1 coordinate 18,965, forward strand.
TTTCCTTGTAAGGTAGATGTTCCAGTCCCCTAATGCTCTCCTGATGCAGCTCTACTATTAAATGTGAAATAACTTCCCTAACCAGATCGCGTCTATCAGAACACTTGGTAGAAATAGTCCAAAATGAAGCTGTTTCTCTCTGGTGAAAGGGAATAAACATGAGAGTCCTTTCTCAAAATCACTTTCTTCTTCGGGTAAGTAGTTTTGCAATGTTACAATTTTGTACAGACACCAAGATGAATTCTTACAGCTTATCTTGACAGCATGAGCTGGCAGTGTGCATGTGCAGCCCAGACAGCAACCGTGTCCTGGGCTGCATCAAGAGAAGTGTTGCCAGCAGGACAAGGGAGGTGATTCTCCCTCTGTACTCTGCTCTCATCAGCCCCCACCTGGAGTACTGTGTACAGTTCTGGAGCCCCTAACATAAGGAGGACATTGAACTGTTGGAGTGAGCCCAGAGGAGGGCCACAAAGATGATCAGAGGGCTGGAGCAGCTCTGCTATGAGGACGGGCTACAAGAGTTGGGGCTCTTCAGCCTGGAGAAGGCTTCAAGGAGATCTTGTAGTGGCCTTCCAGTGTCTGAAGGGTCTTACAGGAAGTCTGGAGGGGGTCTATTTACAGTGTCTTGCAATGACAGGACAAGGGGCAATGGGTTTAAACTGGAAGAGGCGAGATTTAAACTGGATGTTAGGAAGAAGTTCTTCATGGTGAGGGTGGTGAAACACTAGAACAGGTTTCCCAGGGGAGTTGTGGATGCTGCCTCCCCGGAGGTGTTCAAGACTAGGTTGGATGAGGCTTGTTCTAGTGGGAGGTGTCCCTGCCTATGGCAGAGGGTTGGAACTGGATGATCTTTGGGTCCCTTTCAACCTAAACCATTCTATGATTTTATGATTTCCTCCTTCAAGATTTGTTCCAAAGCCTTGCTTATTGCTGCAGTAAAAATGAATGATTAAACATGTCTTGATCATTTGCAATAATGATATAATATTTTCTTTAAAAAGCAGGTATTACAATTTTGCTGTCACCAGAGATCCAAAACGTTAAAAAAAAGTTGTGATGGCCTGTGACAATGCTTCCAGAACTCTTGCAAATTAACAAGTCTTTGAAGTACTTTATATCCCTTACTTGAACATTAAGCTCCTTGAAATTTTGCTTTCACAGTGACTGAGGTTTTACACCTTTCTCCCACACTGATGTATGACAGATGCATAACAGGATAAGATGAGCCAAAGCATTAAACTAGGATTTTATTCCTACCTTTCACTATATATGTGGCACGTATAATGAAAGGTAAGAATATATATGTCACTAAATATCTTTCAGAAACGTAAGTTTTTAAATACCAAACAATTTCCCAACTATGATACAGCACTGGTACAGAGTACAAAATACCTTTCTGAAAATATCAACAAGATGCACCCTTCTACATTATATGGCCTGCCTCCTTTCATCATGATTCCTCCAGATTCTAACACAGTATTATTGCAGATTACAGGGGTATATTGCTAAAGCTTCCCTAATTATAGTGGTTTAGGATAAAAGAGAGTCTATACATGTCTGTCTACTGAATCTTTTAGGCAGCATATGCACCTTTGGCAACTTTCATATTGTGATTTCCAGATGCTTGGGTTCCTCTCAGCAAGTATTTAATTCTCCCCATCTTTATCCTTTTGGTTTCTGTGGCGATTTGCTATGTGAAGGCTGTATTCTGTGCCAGATTCTCACAGGCTTCTGGAAAGCCACAGTTCTTTCTGTCTAGATCGTTAAATTAAGAAGTTCTTCTGATGTCTTTTGATGCAGCTATTACTAACAGCATCTTTTCTCAGTTTAAACTGATACACAGCATTCTTTTCAACCAACGTTTATAACACTTCATTACTCCCTATGTTGAGTGTTTTTTTTTTTTTAATATTTCATTTGACATTTAATGCAGTCAGACCCATCTCTACCTTAGAAGTTAATCCAAGCATTTGTTCAAGTAGCCACAGGTCACAAGACACAACTGAACTGTACCAGCAAGCCTCTGAAGTGGGACACAAAATAGAAATATCTTCCAACCTACCCATAGAGCCCCAGTATGCCTTAGCTTTTTTTTCTCTCCAAGACCTGTGCACCCAATATCTGACAATCTCATCCAACTTTAATAAGTGCTTACACACATATATATAAATAAAAAAAAAAAATATATATTTTCTTCTTTTTATCCATAAACAGAAACTGGTAAGATGAAGAAAGAGGAAAAGCAAAAAACTAGAACTAAATTCCAAAGAAGAAACACCAATATATTTGTGCAAATCCATTCTTCTACATTTCATCTAAATAAAACCTAAGAACATCTCCCTTGCTGTAACTGGATCTTCCTGTTCTTTCATTGGTGTATGAACTATAAGGTATGAACTATTTCTCAACACGCAGTGTTTTCTTGACTCTGTGATATAACAGTGTTATAATAGTGTTCGGGGTTTCGATGTTTTGTTTTTTTTTTTTTTATAAAAAGAAGAAAACTAAACCACATATAACAAAACTCAAGTTTTCTTCCATGACTGTTAGCAGATGTTGTAGAGTTTCTGACTTCTGTTGTACAGAAGTCAGTAACTTCCTTACCAGTACAATAAAGAGGTAGAGAGTTATTTCTACCCTGGTACATACTAGTCATTATACATTTTCAAGGGGCATCTCAGACAGATATTGGCATAAAATAAACTCTAAAATGAAAGCTGCCTCATATAATTAGTTTTACTGTAGTTATCTAAGCTTCCTTCTGGTCCAAATCCATATCGGGTTCAGAGCTCTGACATCCCTGATAAATTTCATGTAAATCCTGAGACTAAATAATTTATACCTTTACTGACAAGTAAGAATGCCACTGACAAATCTCAGGAGGAGTAGATTTTCTTGTCACTGTTTATCTACATATGTCAAGACACAAGGAAGATTAAATTCTTAAGCATTTTTTAACTTCTATATTTACATATTTCTACTTATTTTTATATACATTATGGTTTACCTCAACAAAAGTGTGCATGTGTGTATAAATAATATCAGTTTCATAACCACTGTTTCTTATTGTTGCAAAACTTGTAACTGACTTAATGGTTCTATCATCTACACATCTACAGAGGAAAGAAGTCATCTTAGAATCATAGAATGGTAAGGTTGGAAGGAGACCTCAAGGATCATCTAGTTCCAACCCCCTGCCATAGGCAGGGACACCTCCCACTAGTACAGGTTACTCAAGGCCTCATCCAACCTGGCCTTGAACACCTCCAGGGAGGGAGCAGCTACAACCTCCCTGGGCAACCTGTTCCAGTGTCTCACCACCCTCACTGGAAAGAACTTCCTCCTANCTTCTGTATCTATCTGAGAATAAAGCAAGGTTTAGCAGTAGAAAGTATAACCCTCTTACTATTTGTGGTCAGAAAGCCTAGCTATTTCCATTAATGTGAAAGAAACTTCTTCTGGACAGTAGCAATATGGAAATAACTTAAGGAAGAGTAATTTTGTACTCAAGGTAACACAGATTGTGTCTCATTGTTCCTAACTTTCCTTATGTGAACTACATCGTAGTAGCAAATGCAGGAGGTTGTGGCTTCCTTAAGTAAATAACAGTGACACAGCTCCTGAATCCATTTTGTTGCCTTTTCTAAATCACTTAATGAAATGCAACTGGCCTTCTATTATGTTATGAAGAGGCAGCAAGAAGGGGACACAATGTAAAACTTTCACATCCTTCCATTGCTTTTCTTTCATAAATTCTCACCACTTCTGCCTTCTCTCCTTATACCAAATCACCTCATCACCCTGAAAGATAAATTGTATGCATAAAAATTTCCAGAAACTGTCATATTCCACCTAGCTGCTACAGAGTGATATTTTCCAGTGTACCTAAAAATAGTCAAAGCCACAGTCACAGAAACACCACATATGTATGCTTCATCACCACTATATCTTATGTAAGTTGGAATTTTGGCAGAAATAGTTTATAAGGAACACATTTGGCCATACCTTGAGCTGGGTTAAACTACAGTATAAACAAAATATCCTGAGTAATTAGTATTTTTTTGCATTTTATGGCACCCTGATTCACATTAAAACTTGATCCCTCATATACAGGCAATCTAAAATACTGCTAGGGATGCTTTCCAATTCCAAGTTTATTTTTCTTTATACACTACAGCATGAAGGAAACAAAAAACCATGAGGCCTGCTTCAAGAAACTGATCATTTTTCTTCATAGAGGCCCCCACACAGGGGTTTGTTTGTTTGTTTTGTTTAATAAAATGTATAAACAACCCCTTTGAGTTACTAAGTAATTACTAAATATTATTTAAGAAATAAACCACCATTAGATCCAAGAAACACATTCAAACTTCAATTCCACATAACTATTTTCCTGCTGCAATAATCCACTGCTCTTTTCACAATGACATTATTGATGTATGCCATGTCTTTTAATGACTAGTTCTAGCCAGATCCCATATGTGACAGTTCTTATACTGCAGAGCTGCATGGACCTCTAGCTATAAACTGTCCCATTTCCTTTCCCCTTTCACAACCTAAAAGAGACCATCAGGAAATCAAGACAACACATTTCTGCCCCAGACTCAGGTCAGGCTGCCAGTCAGACCTTACAACAGGACTGCTGGTCAGGAAGAGATTGCTCCTCAGAGATGCAGTCAATCAAGAGATGCAGTCACTCAACCCCATGACCAGAGCCTGCTACTCCCAATGAAGTTCTAGATAAAGATCAAAGCATTAATCATGAGACCCCATTAAAACAAGCCTGTGGCAGCAGTGCATTCCAGAGACATTACTCATGTTGCTCAGATTCCACTGCATTCAATACTGGTACAGTAACATTAAAGCAATTTACCAGCAGTCAGCAGTCTTTCAATAACATATTACAGTCCATTTTCAAACACATTTTACTGTATTTGGAGTGGTAGCATTGCAGCCTTTCCCACCCCTCCCTCCTCCAGTTTTGGGTTTATTGGGCAAAATGAGGAGGATATTCCCCTTTGAATGTTAACTTGGAACACTCTGGTGTTAGAATGTGATTCCATATCACATGAAGCTTTGCTGTTGGGTAGTTCCTTTAGTTAGAAAAGGCTGCACTGCTCCATCATCTGACAGATGAAACATTCGTATTACTGCTGACAAACATCATCAGTGAAACAGTAAGTCATAAGTAGTCTTAAATAACAGTTGTAGAATAAACATTCTCCTCTGGATGCCAATGGATAAAAATCAATACTGTGTTTATCACCATATGAAGCACAAAAACAAACAAACAAACAAAAAAAACCCACAAAAACCAAAACATTGCAAAAGTATCTAAAAAGATCTGCTCTGTCTCAGAAAAACTTTCATCCTCTTGTTCTCAAGTCTTCACATACTTGTCTGTACTAAGACCTTTACATACACCTGCAGACCTTTGTGTATGCACTGGGATCCAAGTGGGTGCAGATGACATTAGAACAGTGAAATGAAGTGGGCTTGTTTGAGAAGCAGGCCAGTCCTCTGTGGAAATCAGAAAGTGGTGATAAGCACACAAGCATGGGGCTGACCTCAGGTAATGCTTTATGGTAATGAGGACTTTTTATTTGTTTGTCTCCTGCTTACAGCTAGAGAGCAAGACAAATAAAAATCTCTGAAGAGAAATTTAAAGATAAATGATCCATTTGAAAGATTCATGCAGCGAGTGTATCACAGCCAGCCAACAGAGGTTAGAAAGGGCATGAGTTTGTCTCAGTTGAGTTTAATTACTATCTGGGGCAGCTGATGGGACTCATATTTGGTTTATGTAACAGACATGTATATTAGCTCCTCTACAATCTATGTGCTTCAAATTAATGCATAGATAATAGACTGATTCAGTAAAAAGGAGTCTAACTTTTCTGTTTCAGTTTTGTTAATGTTTGGAAACATTAATTTCATTTTCCCACCAAGACACTAAACTATGAGAGCCAACCCTATTCATTCAGGTTCAGCTCTTGTCCTGTGATCACAACATAAAAGCCATGGCTCCACTGCGCATCAGGTAATCTAGAACTTGTAATTACTGTCACTGCAATTTCAAATACAGCTGACCTCATCGTAAGAGAAATACATCTGATGCCTGAATTATAAAGAGACCATAAATTTGTCCACACCACATTCTTAGACAAGAGATCAAATTCTAAACACCATACTTCTTTCTTATAGAAAGCAAAATTTAAAATATGCAAAGACTCTACCATTCCAGTTGTTGGCTTCCATCTGCATTTTGTATTTAAACAGTCTTAAAAGAGTTCACATGGATCATTGTGACAACCAAATGGCACAGAGCCAAACCACAACACAGTGCAAAAGTAGGACAGTCATTGCATAGAACCTGCTGTCATTAAAATCGAGGAGTAAAGTGTCGTGGAATATGTTACTTGATTCTAGTTAGAAATACAGAACACTGCAGTTGCTGCACAGCAAGATGAGATTTAATACTTTAGGCAAGAACACGATATTTAAAAAAAAAAAAAAAGGAATAAGCCACTGTAGGCAATGCTATTTCTAAAAGCATGATGGTAATCCCAAACTTCATGCATCTCATACATGCAATTAAAATACAATATTTATCAAAAGCAATATTCAGATTACAAGGAATCTTTTTCTTATTTTTTGATGTGCAGGTTAGTTTAAAATAAAGAGGCTTTTCTGCTCTTACAGCAATGACAATGACAGCCAATCTGTGGGAATAATAATGTTAAGTTTAAATTCCCTTTTTTATATACACTAGTTGCAATTTTTATGGTCTTGATAGTTTTCAGCTTGTAAATATATTTTTTAAAAATAAGAATGGTCAAAAAAAGATTGTTATCATATAATCTCCAGTTCCCTCACTTCAAGCTTTTCTGCGTGAACTGAAAGATATAATTGTCCTCTGCCTCTAAAGACAGCTGGTATGTATATGCAAATAAGGGTCACTGTATTTTCCATAAAAGACAGAACTACTGTTGCATTGGTAATTTGTCCCTTCACAATTGCATCTAAAGTGATGGCGGGAAAACACAATAAACAAAAAAGTATTCATAAGTAAATCAAAAGCTTGTGAAGAAAAGTGAAAAAGTCCCTGTTCCACATTACTGAATTTTGTCACATAAATTTTATTTCCATCATAACACCACCATAAAGAAAATCTAATTAATGATGGTGCAATTTAAATCTTTGTTCTGAGTTGTTTATAAGCTGTTAACGTGTCAATAGAAAAAGATTATATGTTATAAGTCACCTTAAATTGCAAAACCTTGAAGAAATATCTGAAATTAAATCTAAGAAAACAGGAGTAAGGCACTTCAAATACAAAAAATGTTCAACTCACTTCTCAGAGATCTGGTGTCCTTCAGAAAAGGCTAGTTTAAAAAAACTTGAATTCTAATTTTCAAGACTAAAATTGGGTATTTCTGTTCAAACACTACTGAAGAATGAAAGTATTTTTGTGATTTGAATCTGGAAAATATTGTTAGCATTGGCTGCTGTTAAAAAAAGACCACTAATTTTAATTTCTGTTTCCAGGCAGAAACAAAATTTCTGTTTCCAGTATTACTGTGTTGTGAACCACAGTAGAATGTGCAAAGGAAGCAACTATGAATGTGAATGATTACAAGTTATATAACTTTTAAAATAAATAAACAAGATAGTCTTTCAATGCAAAATTGTTGTTGGTGGCTTAACTGTTTTCTGACACATTATTTTTATATCATATCATTGGTCCCTTAATAAGGTACAATATTTGGTTTAGTTTTCATAAAAGCACAAAAGAATTCTCACTGCAGATTTCTGCAGGTAGCTTGGGTATGTTTGGTTATTGTGCTCATACATTTAGAACAGACTTCCACTCAAAATAAACCCGATTATAGATTCAAGTGTTTTAGTCTTGTAACAGACATATTCTCTGCATTTTCTTAGTTCTACAGTTTTCTTAAATGAAAAGTAGATGGAATACGTTGTTGAGTTTCCTCTGTATACATACCTCCTATGTGTCAGAGGCCTTCTTTATTTGTGAGTACATTAGCTTTATATAGAAACTTCAGATGAGGAGGAAAAGAAGGGGAAGCAATTAAATCCTGAAAGTGCAGGAAAATATAATTCACATTGTTTAATTTGTAAAGCCTGTAATCCTATGCTGTTGTAAGAAAAGTGCCTAAACACCTAAACTAAAAGAATGCTTACTTAGCCTGAGCAGCTGCCTGCCACAGCTACCAGATTGTACTAACCAGAGTTTCCCTTCTCTTACCCATTTTATGCTGCATTTTCAAGTCATTAACACTGTTTTCTTCTCCTCTATCTTCCTTCTGAAGGGGAAAATCATACCTGGCTTTTTCCTTTTTGTACTAAACAAATCCTCACTGCAGCTTCAGTCTAACACCAGGTGCAGCTCTCAAATATTTACAGTACATCAGAACTGTGCCTAGCAGAAGAAAACCCCAAACGGTCACAGCTACAGAAAGCTTCATGTCTGAAAGACCTATTAGTAATGCAAAGAGCTGGTCTGCCTACAGCAGTGCACATCTCAGAGTTTTTTCAACAAGAATAATGTAAGACATTCAGCCTTCTCCTACAGAATTTAGACAAAGGAAAAAAGCAGAAAGAAAAACTTCAAAGAGTTATGCACTTCCTTTACTGGCAGTACTGCCAGGCTGATGCTGAATAAAGAGGCTATGCTCATTAATGAAATGCGACTGTATTTGCAAGACCAGGCCTTCGATTTTACAACTGTCAGGATAAGCTTGGACAACAGTACATGCAAAGGACTGAATGCAAGTATTTCAAATATATTTTCAAAGACTCTCTGGGAAAAAAAATGCTTAATACATGTCACTCACCTGAAAATACATTGGGAAATGTCTCTGCAGAAGCCTGCACCCCTGAGGACTTTCGTGAATGAGTCCAAGGCACTCTTTCCGTTTGAGATTTCTCTCTCAACCCCTTGTGCTCCAAGTAGACTGCAGAGCCCACCTTCTGCGTTATATCGCAATTCTGATTAGCTATCTCTTCTGTCCAGTCCGCAGAACGACTAAATAAACCTGTCAAACTAGCAGATCTCTGCTTCCTGATTGAGACTTTTTCTTTTTTGTGGAAGGATTCTTGCCTCCTTGTAAAAAGTGGGCTCTGAGATGGAGAGGGAGAAGGTGAATGGTTGGGAGAACTCAGTTGCCTTGTTGTAGTTTTGATGTAACAAGGATTAATTAGATAGGGTTTAAAGCATCGGGAACCAAGCACAGGACTGCCTGCTGCCCCCTCAGAGGACAAAATGTCATTTTTAATTTCCGTGGATAAACCATTATGAAGGTCCTTTTGACTGGTTGACACAGTGTGCTTCCCTTCCTGAGTATCAGCAGCATGATCACGGCCTGCATTTGAAATAGCATCCTCTGTTACTGATCCCTGCAAATCAACAGCCTGCACTTCAGCGATTTTAGTCTCAGCGTCTGCTACTGAGGTTGAAAAAGGTTGTTTAGAGCTGCATGTCTGAGACCCGTTTTCTACCACAGTTCTATTTAAATCATCTTTTAGTTCACTAGCTACAGCATCCACTCCAGCAACGAGCTGTTCCTGTTCCTCAATCAATAGCTTACGTTCTTGTGTTTCAAATAAACCGTTACCAGGAGAGCCTGTGCCATTTACCACGTCTTTCAGTTCCTGTTCAGTTGCACGGGAGACGAGAATGTTTTCTGTATTTTCAGATACCTCTGGAAAAGCCTCCTCAATGTCTGGGCTCCTTTCTTTGTCACTGGTAGTTACTGAAAGAAATCGTTCAAAATCTAAGGGGGCTGCCTGCGAATTAGCCATGTGTCGACCCATTGTTTTGGTGACAAAGTCCTCAGTTCCAATGTTAATTGCCCCCTGCTGCTGCTGCTGCAGTCTAATAGCTTGCTGGATATCAGAAAGCAAATCCTCTTGCTCTGTGGCTGAATGGAAACTGTAGATATCTGTATCAGAGCCAGAGCTGGTTCTTTGTCCATCCTGTGTCTCTGCAGCAGCTGGGACAGTTTCATTTCTGATTTCAAAATGCTCAACATCTGTGTCTGAGAGACCTCCTTCATCAGCAGAGATGCTTATATCTGGAGTTTTGGTAACAATGGAATTGTCCAGCTCTCCAGCCGGCAGGGCCTGGCTTTCCAAAACATCCTCCCGTGAACTACTGTTCCCATCCTTAGCCTTGGAGAGATTTTTTCTGATCCTCAGATTTGAAAACACCGAGGCCTTAGAGTCTGACTTACCCTTCTTCTTACCAGATTCACTTCCTTTTGCATGCTTCCCCAGTCCCCTTCTGCTTCCCGATACCTTCTTTGTGCCATCTGTATCCTTGGGCCCAGAGACATCCTCTCCTCCTTCATGCACATCACCTGTATTTTTCTTTAGCTTCCCATCTTGATTCCCCATGATTTTTTTCAGTACACCACCTTCGTCAATCAAGCCATGATCCCGGATTTCATTCCTCTGGCCTGCCGGCAAGATCCCCTCTAGCGATCCAGGTTTGTTTTCAAGCGCTGGTGATGCAAGTGAAGCAAACGCTTGCTGTGCCTCTCTCCCATCTGCTAAAGCTGCCTTTTTGCATAATGTGCTGCTTGCACTGCTCTCCGTTGGGACATGCTCAGTACAGCACTGAGAGCTGCAGACAGCTCCTTCCAATGGCTGCTGTTCACGGAGCCGCCTGCTCTCCGGGCTTCTGCTGCACTCTTGTTTCTTTGAGAAGCATTCTGTGAAAAGTGTTTCCTTTATAAAAGTCACTTCTTTTTCCACGGTTTTTATTGCCTGCATTGTAAGCTCAGCTGGTCATCAAATCATTCATGATTTCAGGACTTCAATGTGCAAACTCCTGAAAGAAAAAAAGGAAATTAAAAGTTAAAGTACTTTAATTACTCTGCAACTGCTTAAATGCTTAGGCTAAACTAATAACCTTGGAAAGAGAAATATTGTGATTATTTAATGGTTTATAAGGTGCTTAAGCATACGCTATTTTGACAGATTAGACAGTACCTCTGGTGATCTGCATGTTTAAAGGCCATCAAAACATGATACAATTTTAAAAAGAGGCACTCTGAAAAGAGATAGAAAAAAGATAAGAAACAAAAGGTTCTTTCTACAGTTCTAAAGAGTTGCACTTAAAATGCAATGCATTATGGTGATTAAAAAAACCTCCCACAATATGAATTCTGAGAAGGCAGATATACTATTATTCCCAGGAGAGTAAACTCATCAATATTAAAACACACAACAATTGTTTTCCCCAGTAAGAACATCTGATATGAAACAAAATAAAACAAATGAGAAGGGCAGTATTCAAATGCTACTAAGGGAAAGGATACAGTAAAGCAGTCCTCTATTTCCCTCTATATATTTAATAACTGAAACACTGTTACTTATAACTATTTTGGAAGTTTGCGCAACAGTTTTAATCAGTTGCTGCTTCTCCATTTTTGGTTTCTATGCATAAGCATCAATACTTCATACATACATTTCCAGACAAGTCCTCCCTTTTTAAAATTTAGATTTTAAAAGTACTAGAATAGAAACAAAAGGACATAAAAATGCCAAACCATGGAGTTGGATCAATTCAGCAGTTCAGTTTCTGGGTTCAACGTGAGCCAAGAAGTAATCAGATAGATTTTTAATTTATGATTTATTATGTCTAAATTGCCTGGTCTATTAGATTCAATTTCTGTGAAAGACTGTATTCCTCATACCTCTGAGTTTCTTTATTAGCATCAGAGATCTCTTAAAACACTACCTTGTTCCAGGAAAACCTACCCTACTAGTTTACCTAACTCTGACTTTTGATGTCGTTGTCCTCCTACCATAGGTTTCACTTCCTTTCCTCTACCTTAATATACATGGAAGAAGAAAAAGTTTATCACTCACAATTTAAAAACTGTGCAGCCACCCACAGTTTTTTCAAGGGATGCCAAATACCTGTATAAATCTGGGCTGTGGTCCTTGATAAATAATTGATAATAAATCAGTTTGGAAAGAAGAACATTGTCTGCTTCTTGGTCACTTTCTCCTCTGATGTAAGTTCTGTCCTGAGGGGTCTGTGATTTAGGCACGAGAAGCTTTCTTTCTACAAGAACTCAAATGTTTTAAGTGAATCAGGTGACATTGTACACTCAGTGACATTTTTTTCTAGTTTTCATTTATCAAATGAAGCAAGTCATCTTCTTGTTTTGGCTTAGTTTTAAGATTTAGCATTCGTAAATACACCAGCAAGAACTAGCATAGCAAAACCTGCGAAAACATATTGTCTGATCTTACTTTTTGACTCCACTCCTGCTTTTGCTTTATGTTTATCCTACTTAGTTTCCAGTTTGTTACAGTATTTTACCTTTTACGACATTGTTACATACTTGCAAAAGGCTTTTGAAAACTCAGGTAATTTGAAGTCACTTGAAGATACACTGTAAGAATTGCTGAAGGCACAGTTTGAAGGAACCATAGTAGAAAAATACTACCTTGATGGGTATTTTCACTGACTAGGATCTAAACCTCGACTACAACTGGAGTACTTGTCGTTTCCACACTCATTTTAAAGCTCTTCACCTACTAAAATCTGTCAGATTGATGTAGTGCAGAAGCAATAAGGAAACTGTGGAGTGAATGTAGAAAGCAAATGTAGAACTACCATGTTTTGAAACAGTTTATTTCCTTCTTTCTCTGTAAACCTGCATTACATACTCAACACACTCCCATTACAACTCATCAACAGTAATTATACTGCAAATTGTGCTGCAAAACCAACCTGTCAACAAAGCTCCCATTAAAAGACAAGTTAAAGACTTTTCTAATTAAAAAAAAAAAAAAAAAAAATTAGAAACCTGTAATTGTTTAAATCATGTATCTGCACTATTTCCTAAAAATATTCATTGGGATGTGTCATATGAAAGAGTGCTTCAAAAAAACCTCATAAATGTATAGCCAAAAATATTGCCTGAAAATATATTCCATTCTGTAAATATGTAGCTATAGTCCTAAATGGGGAAAGAAAGAAAAAAAAAAAAAATTACAAAGCCCCCCCCCAGCAAATAATTTTCTAGATAGTCTCTCTGAATGTGGTATCCTAACCATCATGACTTCTGACCAGGATTTCTGATCTATATGGCAAAAGGGCACCACCCAAATGGGCATGCATGTGAACATCAAAGAGTTTTCTCTGGTTATTTCACATAAGGCACAGAAAATATGTTTAAAAAAAACAAAACAAAAATCCAAACCAACCAACCAACAAACAACAAAAATAAACCAACCAAGCAAATACCCCAAGCATAAGGGCACAACATAAATTACCCCAAAGTGACAGCAAAGATACAACTTTCAATGAGCACTTACAGGAAAGTATAAAAGGTTAACATTAGCCAAACCTAAAAACAAATATTAATGTTTGGGTTTTTTTCTTTCAAAAGTATTTAGCTTCAAACACATTATTAGAAATCAGAATGTTTTACTATCAGTATAACCTACATTTTAAAAGCTAAGAATTTATTCCATAAATTCCTGCACCAAAGATGAGACTTCCAATAGAAAGTGAATGCTTTCTGATGCTAGTCCATGAGCCTGCCTGCGTACCTCATTTAATATTTGCCAGTGGTCAGTCAAAAATACCAAGGAGTGAGATTGCAGGCATAGGCCTGAGACCTCCCCTCACCTCTTGTTCTTGTTCAAAGCTCAGGAAACATGAAAGGTAACAGACAGAAGAGAATCAAAACTTACAGTTCATGATGCATTGCCCTTGAGTTTTCTTATCAGAAAAGTAAACCTCTGCTATGAGATTGTGATTATCTTCAAGAAGACTGTTGCTGTTTATTGCAGCCTCTCTGGAAGGTGACCAGATTCCCCCAGCACTGCCAGACTGCCTGCTTGCTCTGCTGGGAGTGGAAGAGCTGCTGGCATCACCAACTACCCACACCTGGGTGCAGACTTCAGCCTCCTGGAGCAGAGCCAAGGCAGAGTACTGCCCCCTAGGCTGCACTAGGATCCTAGTGGGAGTGCTCCTCTCAAATTCCTCACAAAAAGCTGGGTGATCAGTTGATACTCTGGTATTTTGGGCCTTTTCCTGGTGTGGGCTGCCTGCAAGGAGTGAGGGGTGCTGTGAGGAGACACAGCTTTCTTGGTGTGAAAGAATTTTCACCATACTTTATTAACTGCAGTATTTCATTCTGTTCTCAATAGTAGTCTTCAATCAGGTGAAGGTAATAATGCCCTGTTAGTGCTGCAGACGCACTGCTGCAACCATGCCTGCTCAGGGCCAAGTCTTTGAGGCAGAGATAGGCTTCACCAGTACGGTCCCAGGGAAGGGTTCAAACCATGCAAGTGCTGACAACACACAAACTAGCCAAAACCCACACACTGGCAGTAGTCCCATGGCTATCAGCACAGGAGCACCATCGCTACTGTGCAGTAAAGATGAAGGGGAGGGGAAGGAAAGCAAACACATCCACAGAATGAGCTATGTGCTCTGCACATAACCATAGGATCCTGCATATTTACTGAGGGGCAGGCACCGTGGTTCCTCCAGGCTCCTTTCAGGGCTACTGCTTGGAAAGGGAGGACAGCTCAGGGGATCTTCACCTCTGCCATAGACACCCTGCTGAGATTTAATTAATCGCTCAATCTACATAGGCTTGGATTGGAGATAAATGTGCATGGATTAACAGGACTGTTTTAAAATACTCCAGTTTCACCTTACTTATTGTGATATGGTAATCTGGATGGTATGAATAAAGGCTTGTTTAAGCAGACCAGCGTATTGCCAGACATCCTGGGAAAATTAAAGCCCGAATTTTCATAATCAAGCAGAGGGTTTATTCTCATTCGATACAGTGCTGGAGCCAGGGGGTTTTCCTGCTCCTCTCCCACAGGACCTATATTGCTCTGTGGCAGATGGAAGACTCTCCCAGCTGCCATCCAGAGCATGCTGAAAAAGTGATATCCCCAGAAGGCTTCAACTACCACCATATATTCCCTTGTACTACCAAATTCATGTTCTGAGCAGTTGAAAATAGTTTCCTGTTCCCACATCTCTTATATCTTTCAACTGTAGGGAGAACTGTCTTCACCAGCTCTAACAGACTCACTTCACCTCTCTGACTAGCACATCAGAAGATCAAAAAATAAAATGTCTTAAAAGACTGTAGTGGCTAGGGATAAAGTTTCTTGTGGATAAGATATTCTGCTTTTTATTTTAATATTTATCTGATCAGTATGAAATCATGACTCATGAATTGTACTTATATTAAGATGAGGTGATCCAATTAATGAGAATCCTATTTTATGTATGGCAAAGCTTCTTCTATAAGGAGCTTGAACCTGGTAAGAAATAATCCTAGGTGAGTGTTTGGCTTGCCTAGGAGCTTTTATTAGGTGTATGGGAAAATAATGACTTGGAATTTCCAAAGCCTGTGACATAGTGCTGAACTTTCTCCCACATAGTTAGTGAGAGCTAACATTTAATATTAATACATCTGAAGAAGCAGGATCTCCAGCAATGGAACATTTGCCAGCTACTATGCTTCAGAGTGCCCACTAGTTAGGACCAAAAATCTTTGTTCAGAGTTTAACTTCCTGGATTGCTTATCTAAACACAACAACATATTTATGCATTATGAACACTTTTTTGTTTAAAAATATGACAGCCTGTCATAGCAGAAACCATACACATTCCAAAAAGCCATTTTATTGTTTCCCCTTAACATTTCCATATTCTTACAGCTACTTTATTGTAAAGTAAACTTTTCAGCATCATGAAGGTTATATAGAACCTTTCATACTTACATATGATGCATTGGCTGAGCAGCTATGCATAAAACCCTGCCAAAATTCCAGCGATGTAAACGTCACAGGTCTGGGTCAGGTCAGAGAAACAGTCTCAGAAAACAGGGTTCTGCAAATGCTGCAGCCAGGGGCTCCCTGCATATGGAGCACGAACTGCTATGACTAGTATTGTAACCAAACAAGCATCAGGGAAGTCTGAAGGTCTTCTACTCCCTATCACAGACTGAAAAGTGAGGCACAGCTCCCAGTTTTTCTTGCACAAAGTTCATTTCAGAATAATTTTATTTCAAATGCAGGTAGGCAGCAGATGCTTACTAGTAAATGCCAAGCAAATTCCACACAACACAGTGTAGACTGCATCATGAATTAAAAAATCTAGTACTATATCTGCTGAGTAGGCTATCAAAGCAGCACAGGAAAAGATGGTTTCTATCATTTAAACCACTGTAAAGTACAGTAAAAAAACTGAGTAAGAGTCCAAGTTACATATATTTTCTAAGGCAGTAGAAGGCTATAAGAGTGTTTCTAGAGAACTCATAATAGCATTTGAACACAGTACAAAACATAACCAAGTGTGATGCTGATTGTTAAACTCCTGCGATGTTTACATACATAGAGTATTTGTATAGAGGGGAGGAAAGAAAAGCAAAAGTGACTGTGTCAGTCAATCAAAAAGGTTTCACATAGTTTCAGACTACCCAACACAAGCAAGCATTTCACAGAGAAAAATTAGGTCAGACAAGAAGAGATTTATTTTACTAGAGGATAGAAAGGAACAAAGAATACAAATCTGTAGGAAACTGGTCCTCCTCGTTTTCATTCTTTAGAGAAAAATATATTCTGTTAAATTAAGCAGAAAATTACACATTGTCTTTTTTTGGACAACTCCCAGAGTACTTAATGACAGGGTTGAAAAGTGTGGACCTCTATCATATCAGTGGATCTTTTTGTCTGCAGAGAACCTAAAATGCTGCTAAACAATGGCAGATTTTTGAGCCTAGCCCTTTCCTGCAGGATATAAGGGATTAATTTAAGTACTGAGGGTTGTAATTTTATCTTTCCTACTGCAACAAGCATCTACTAGGATGAAGGAAAAACTGAGAAAGATCAAGATTTTCCTGAGATCTGTTTTTAAAAATCTCAACCAGTGACATGGATTGTTTTAAAAAAATATACGGAGGGGGAAAAAAATTACCCTCTTCTTTTGGGCATCTGTTTCTGTTCCATTGCAGACATTCTCACAACACACATGTAAGTGTGCACAGTTTGGATCAAGTAGAAAACTACTGATCTGCTTTCAGTCCATTTTAAAACAGCAAGCATCCTCCTATCAATTGGCATAAATGTGTTCCCCATAAAGAGAAAATCTCTGGGGTGAGTTCACATTGTAAATCACCTGGGAAGTTTACAAAATAGGATGTTTTTGAAGATGAGGCAGTATTTTTGTAGCAATTCGTTGCACTCTACCACATACATTTAAGGATTAGATTTTTGGGTAATATTTCCATAATTAGATTTGGGATTAAATTAATCCAGCCTAGCAAGATAGGGAAGAATTTTTCTTTCCAGTCTTTGGTTTACTTCAGTATAGGCCATTAGCAAAGTGAACAGTGCTTGTACTAATGACCAAATGTGAATGTCCCTATCTGTGTAAAACTTCATAGGATGAAAACCATTGCAACTAGAGAGAACAGAGTGTACTGGAACTAAAATTATAAACCATCTTCCAATGAAGAAAAAGATAAGTTCTGAGAAGTCAGAAAGGAGAGGACCTCTGAGGAAACCAAAGGAAATCTGAAGTGTATCACTTATGTGATATTAATATCTCATGGGTTTACTACCTCTTATTGTAATCCTTTGCTGTTTTCACAAGATGATCAGCAAGAGCCATCCATATGAGTGTTCATAACTTCTGTCTTCAGATTTTCACCTTTATTTGTCTCCACAGTACAGTTCAAACTGAAATGGCTTTAGGAATTATAACAAATCAAGTTCATGCCTTAGATAGAGATCAGGGAAGCTACTACAGTGAATAGTCTCGAAAGATGCAGTCTTTAGCATATATACTGCTAAGAGCTGCTAGTGCACAGGGAATAGTATTTTCCATGTTACAGAATTTTCGATTGAGTTGTGACCTTAGTTCAGCAAAATCCTTGCCCTGTATATACAGTCCTTGCTGGACCAAACCTTTTGTTCTACGATTTGCATAGTAGGTGACAGATCAGGGAAGTGAGAGGAATTTATGAAACCTGATTCAAGGCCTTGAGATCTATTATTTCTGGGCTTCTTATGTAGAAATAAAGGCTATCTATAGAAATATTTAGGGCATCTAAGTTTAATTTCCTGAACCAAATCACTTCTATGGAGGACTAGTTCTTCCCACTAAATTCCTGTGTAAAGGGCACAAGCAGAGCAGCTTTATGAATACCCCTCAAAGTACTGCAAAATTGAAAGTCATTGTTGGTGCAACTAATTTGATCTGTATTCAAGTGAAGTCTCCTTCTCTGGAGACTTTCAAGACTTGTCTGGATGTGTTCCTCTGTGACCTGAGCTAGATCGTATGGTCCTGCTCTGGCAAGGGGTTGGACTTGATGATCTCTTTGAGTCCCTTCCAACCCCTGACATCCTGTGATCCTGTGATTTCCCAGGGTGTGCCAGTGACTAGCTGTCTGAAGAGCTAGAAGCCTGCTTTTCCGAAATTGTGTGATATCTCGCTTTGTTCCATTTCTCCAAGATCATCCACATATCAAGATCTTGATATGATGGGTGACATGCTTCTAGATACAAAATCACATATTTTCTCCTGTACTTATCATTTATTTGTCTGAAATAGTTGTTCAATTTAAAGGCCTACATTATTTTGCAAGTTTCTAAAATACCTTTCCTTGCAGTGCCATTTCTTCTAATCAGCCCCATTCTCTTGTATATATGTTGATTGTTGTGTCCTTAAATGGTGTATCATAACATCACTCTCTTTTAGTCTTCTAATAAAAAAAAAAATCTTCTTCAGTGTGTCTAGATTCACATCCGTGGCTATTAAGGGCAGAGGTATTCCATCTCTTGATAGATAGTCAGTAATGTGTGGAAGCACACAGGACTAAATTTGCTTTCTTTCAACAGTTATTGTGGGTTGGGGATACAATGAAATTATCTCACAGGTTTACATCTGTTATTACAATTGCTTTTACTTTTCCCTCCCATAACTCTCTTTTAATGATGCTAAAAAAATAATGCTTGTGTCTTTCAAATGTTGTCAAGCCATGACCGACCATATAAAGGACATTTTGTATTAATCATCTACTTTATCTGTAATTCATATACAATTTGTTTTAGCTTTATGCAGCAAATTTATTTCACCTTTGTGGGAACCATGAATTCCTGTCTTCTGTATCACAAACCAGAGCTGGTCAGAAACCAATAGGAAAGAATGAAATATTTGCCTCCCTATCTTTTCATAGACAGGTCAAAAAGAGATTAAGAGGAATTACAGTTAACTACTCCAAGCTTCATTTCTGAGAAAGAATGGCAAAGCAGGGTGGAGTTTAAATTCATACAATTCCTGCTTCAGCTCTCAAGATCTTAATTCTCCTAAAACATTTTAGTTTATATTGTCAGCCTAGAGTGCTTTAGGAAATCACTTATAGCATCTGAAGTGATGCTGAAGCATTGATTAATGCAACAATTGGCAAGAAAACTTTCAAGCAAATATTTTATTATGCTCTGCTCTCAACCTTGCCAATGTCATCATATTAAGAGCTTACATAAAGTTATTTAGAAAATAGAGTCCTTCCTAACATTTAAGTTAGTCAGTTTTACTCATCAAATGACCTGAGATGTATCACTCCTATTTCACTTATGTTCAGGGAAGATGTTCAAGTAAAGAAGATTGAAAGGCTCAGCAGCAGTCCTAAATTTAATTTGAGGAGGCTCTGTGTGAACTGTCAGTATAGGTAATTTTTTTTGCAAGTGTGTACAATAAGGGGGACAAATTATGCCCTAAAATGGGCATATATAACATACTCAGCACTGATGGAAAAAAAACTCCACTATCTGGGGTATAAAGATTAAATGTTCAGTTGAGGAAATTCTGATAGTCTTTTCATTCAGCTTAATCTTACCTGGGGTGTTATGATTGGCACTGGTGTTGCATCTTATTCAACATCATTCCTCTAGCAGCAGACAGTACACACAATGTGTGGGAATCACCTTAGAAGTAAACAATGGGAAATCTTATTCCCCCAAGTCTATTGTCCAGGTTAATGTATGTCCTTAGACATGGAGGTTTGTTCATTTTTTTTTTTTTTATTTGAGTCTTACAACTCCAGACAATCTTGTGATGTACTTTAGGATGTTCTTGCTATCAACGTAATGGATTTTGTACTCACATATATGAGTCAAGGCTGGGACCAGATGTACCAGACATTAAGCATACTGCTGTACTACTCTTAATCATTTTTCTAAGATCATGGAGAGCAGTGGAGGTGCCTGAGGACTGGAAGAGGGCCAATGCCACTCCAGTCTTCAAAAAGGGCAACTACAGACCAGTCAGTTTTACCTCCAGCCCTGGAAAGGTGATGGAGAAGCTTGTTCTGGAGGCCATCTCTAACCACAGGAAAGAAAATACAGTTATCGAGAGTAGCCAACATGGATTAACTAGGGGGAAAGTATGCCTGACTAATCTGATAGCCTTCTATGAAGGTATGATCAAATGGATAGACGAAGGAAGAGCTGTGGATATCATTTATCTTGACTTCAGCAAGGCTTTTTACACCCTCTCTCATAACATCCTCATAAGTAAAATCAAAAAAGTGGGTTAGATGACTGGACCATGAGGTGGGTTGGTAACTGGCTCAACAACGGTGTTCAGAGTTGTGATCAGGGGCACAGAGTCTGGTTGGAAGCCTGCTACCAGTGGTGTTCACCAAGGAGCATTACTGTGTCCAGTTTTGTTCAACATCTTCAGCAGCAGCCTGGATGAGTGTACACATTGAATGTACCCTCAGAAAATTCACTGATTATATGGAACTTGGCAGGGTGGCTGACACACTGGAAGGCTGTGCTGCCATCCAACATCTGGACTGGTTGGATAGCTGGGCATAGGTGAACCTCATGAAGTTCAATAAGGACAACTGCAGAGTCCTGCATCTGGGGAGGAATAACAGCAGGCACCAGTACAGACTAGGGGGCATCCTGCTGGAAAACAGCCTCATGGAGAAAGACTGTGGAATCCTAGTGGACAGCATGTTATCCATGGGAAAACACTGTGCCTTTGTGGCCAAGATGGTCAATGGCATCCCAGGGTGCATTAACAAAAGTGTGTCTAGCAGGTCTAGGGAGATTCTCCTCCCCCTCTGCTCTGCTCTGGTGAGACCACACCTGGAACACTGTGTCCAGTTTTGGCCTCCCCAATTCAAAAGTGACAGGCGTCTGCTGGAGAGAGTCCATGAGAGTACTACGGGGATGACTGGGGGACTTGAACATCTCTCATATGAAGAAAGACTGGGAGACATGAAACTTTTTAGTCTTGAGAAGGCTAAGAGGGGATATTATCAACATCCGTAAATATTTGAGGGGTGGGTATGATGATGAAGGAGATAGTCTCTTTTTGGTGGTGCCCAATAATAGGACAAGAAACAATGGGTACAAGCTAGAACATATGAGGTTCCACCTCACGAGGAAGTGAGAAGACACTTCTTCATGATGAGGGTGACAGAGCACTGGAACAGGCTGCCCAGAGAGGTTGCAGAGTCTACTTCTCTGGAAACTTTCAAGTGTGTGGCCTGCCATAGGTAATCCTGCTACAGAGATTGGACTTGATGATCTCTGGAGATCCCTTCTGACTCCCTGTATTCTGTGATTCTGTGATCCTACCCAAGAAAGCTTACAGTAGAGTCACATGCATAGCCTTATTAACTCAATTACATTTGTTCACTTCCCCCTGCCTTTCATTGCTTTTGATTTTGCACCACACTGCAATGGAGAGGCATTTGATAGATAATTGTCAATAGCCTTTCACAAGTTATGAACTTGAGAAAGATTCTTTATGTGGAAAGGACTGACATCCTGGTTTAGTAAAATTAACTGGCACCACATAAGCATGTGTAAAGGTGGAAAAGGAAAGAGAACTATAGCTGTTAGCACTTCTAAAGCAAAGGGCAGTAAGATGCAGAAAGGGTCAGGGGAGTAAAGAGCATACTTGTGACTGACATGGGATCATTACGACATGAAAAGCTCACTTGTAGTGTTGTAAGCAAGTGATGAAAGGCTCACTGTGCACTAAGCACTCTGTAAACACAGTAGAAGTCAAGCTTTGGAGTTTTGCAGGGTTTGGTTGGGGTTTGCTGGTTTGGTTTGGTTTGGTTTTGGTTTTGGTTGGGGTTTGGTTGTGTGGTTTGTAATTGGTATATAGGAAGCAATAATGAGCAATATTAGAAAATACACTTATTTTCATCTCATCAGATAACTATCTTACATCAGTCCAAGAAACAAGGAGGAAAGAGTTTGGCAGAATATACGTAGGCAGTTCATCATGCTTTCTTCTATTTCACTCCACTGAATTTACCATTATTCACTCCCATTATGGACTATTTATGATGCTATTGTTTATCTTAGAGCATCATATCAATTTTTGATTAAACACAAATAAGCTTCATTTCTTCCATCTAACTCAATCCTAATCTAAAGAAGTTTCGGTGTGAAATTTTGCATTACTGGCAGCCTAACATTTCTCTTTGATGTGAAAGTCCATCTGTGCCCCAGAGAGGAAATCAGATGGTTTTGTGCTAAATCACAGTTCTAAATGTTGCCCATATATATAGAAACAAGTCAGCTGTAAATAGTTGTAAATAAACATCTGTTTAGTAGTGTATAGAAGATTCAGATTTCTCTGTAAATAGAAATCAAACCATTTCCAAACTTTTTTTTTTTTTTTTAATATACATTTTTACTTCAATTCCTGTAGTCTTCAGCACATAGTTCCCTAAACTGGCATCAGCCCAGTTTATTAATAAATGATTTTGTTGCCACCTAGAGCCCTAACTTCGTGGAACATTTCAGAGAGACCTTAAAGCAAAACTCACACAAAGTTTTATTAATGTATAAATATATATGCATTGAGACACAGTGAATTAGTTGGGGCAATTAATAAGGCAGGGATTATAAAATATGTAGTTATTTTATTTCCAAAAAGCCTTGCCCACAAACTAAATACAAAGTAGTTACATTTGGGTTCTAATTAGTTCGGGAAAATCTTCACAAAGATGCTTATGGGCAATTTAGTAATTTAGGAAAATCAGAAAATTGGAAAAAGTTTAGCCACAAAATGGCTTTGCCCCACTTATAAATAGGCACCCTGGAGCCCTAGGGAATACCTGTTCTACTCACTGCAGTGGAGCAGAAATTTTGATATAGCCCCTGGCTCCTTTAAGGCAGTGTTGGGACTGCTCGATGTCTTGATAGCCGTTGAGAGGCTTCTACATCTTCCCAGGTTCTAGCAGGGTGCTGGGAAAAAGGCAGATGATCTCTGACCTGATCCTGGTTCCTCTTGGCACAGAGGTTTGAAGAGGTGGAAGCAGGATCTCCTGCAGATGTGCAGAGAGCACAATGTCAGTGGCACTTCTCAACATGTTGTGAGGCACTTAACTGCCTTCTCCTGGTAAACTTGGGGCACTTAAGTTTCCAAGTAGTTCAAGCCCAAAACATCTGGGCTAAGCTGGTCTGAAGCACGAGGCAGAGCAGAACACATTGTCCAAGCTGAGAGCAGTGAGGCAGAGCACGTTGTCTGAGCAGAGCAGAATGTAGAGCAGAGCAGCACAGACTGAGGTGGCTCTGTGAGGCAGAGGCAGCATGACTGCTTGCAACTTAGCTCAAGTCATATTATTTGCCTGAGTGTAATGGCTCCTTTGGCCACAGAGATTCACCAATCAAAATGGCATTTGCAAAAATGACCATATTAGGTGAAACCAGGGCTTGCTTACCCTTATTTGGGCAAGACACCCGTAAATGCATAAACACCTGTGGATACTTGTTTATCACTTTGGGAGGGGACATAATGGCCCAAGACTTTGTTTTCCTCCCACTCTTGCCTCCCCCATCAGCAGAAGGGTGAGGCAAGCTAGGACATGTTTTAGGCCTACTAGCCTTCCACAACAATACACACAGCTGCCTTTTCCCCCTCAATTATGGTCTGCTCCAGTTGTGTCCTAGAATCCCTGATACTCCAGTTGGTGTAGCCTGAAATGAATGGACCCTGCTCACTGATTTCTGAGGAACGCATACAGAGAAATCACAGAAATACCCTGTCCATGACCTAGAAAACTATTCCTTACACAAATACTAATATGTAGTATAGCTTCTGTTTCAAAGAGATAGAATGTCAAGTTACTTAAAAAATTCCTTTAATCATAGTGTCTACTGTGAACTATTCTTACTGTTGCAGATTATGTTTCATTCCACTTTTGCTTCTGGTTTTGTATGAAAATAAGTACAGAGAAGAGAGCCTTGAAATATTCATAAGGAATATATATAAAGCCAGCTTAGAGAACATAACTTTAAACTCTCCATTAAAAGACTGCCTGTATGTAAACTGTTGTATTACAGATAAGAACACTGAAGAAATAGTCATAATATTCTGATGGAAAGGATAGTAAAGGCCTAGCTGTTGCATGTAACAGAGAAGCCTCCAGCTTAGAATGTAATGACTTAAATTATTGGAGAAAAATTAATTCAACACAGTAAAAATGAGTTTTTCTTTTGTTCAGATGTGAAAACACGGGAATTTAACATCAGTAAGGATTAAAATTTTGAGCATATAAATATTTGTTTACTTCAGATGGAACAAAGAATTCTCTTTCTGTGATACAAAATGCAAAACCCCCCCCAAACAAACAAACAAACAAAAAAAACCCCAAACAAACAAAAAAAGTTTGATCCAGGTCAGGAGAACATATACATTCAAACTATCTGCAAAAGTTTTTGTTCAATCTAATGAACTTTGAAAACTGCTGGGTTTTGGAATTTTTTGAGTTGTCACCTGATGACATTACAGATGTTATGTGGACAACAAGAATTTCAATAATGAATTGATCACAAGACTGTTTCAGAGCTATCTAAAATAAGTGCTCACTACTTAAATGTTTTAATATATCTCTATTTTTATGGAAAAAATTGTCTTATGTAAATGGGTTCAAACACACTTTCTTTGGTTAAAAAAAAATTCTTAGTAAAACCTCAAATATAAGATGCTTCTGAATTCTATGTTCTTGAACACAAATATTTTCTACAGGCACACAAGTTTAACTGGACTATGTGGCACTAGCTATTGCATTTGTGGCTTTTGCACATATTTCAGACTGTTTCTACTGCTAGAAGAAAGATCCACAGAAGCCAAGTTTATATTTTCATCTCATTTATCATCCCAAACCATACAAAGCAAGTCTCATGTATTAAGCCACCTCCATGTATAATTATTTTTATACAATAAGGGTATAGCTTCTTGTCTTTCATGAGATTAGCCCCTGACACACACATCCCCCAGCACCCCTAGACAACTTAGAACTTTGTATCAGGTAGAAACGATAAGGACCCAGCTTAGGGAGATCAGCTGCAGATCTTGGAAGACTGAACATGAGCTGCTATTACAGTTCATTATCTGCTATTTAGTAATTTAACACACTCATCATGTTCTTCTTGGATGCTTTGTGTGTAAGTCAAAATCCACATCCAGCACAGATAGGGCAAATACAAATTGTTTGCCACTACGCCAAAGCTATTTCATAAACATAATGTGAACTTCCTTTGTCAGAGTAATTGAACACTTACTTTTCTTCATTTACCACTACCATGTCCACTCTTGAGGACACAT
This sequence comes from Ramphastos sulfuratus, assembly GCA_013399055.1. NCBI lineage: Eukaryota > Metazoa > Chordata > Aves > Piciformes > Ramphastidae > Ramphastos > Ramphastos sulfuratus. The sequence continues at coordinate 44,628 of WBNM01021140.1, forward strand.
AGGAGGGAAAAAACCTTCCTGTGGTGAAAGAAAAGGGAAAAAATCTGATCTATCCATTCAAGCTGGTAGCCTAGGTCCCATGATTCTAAATTAGTCGAGTGTTACGTGGACCCTGCCTTGTAGTTAGAAACACAAGGGTTGTGCTGCTGAAGTAGCAAAACTCCTGTGGCTATGGTGAAGGTATAGTACAGCTACTTTCTCACGTTCCTCTCTTCTACATAAGCACACACTCTAAGCAGGCTATGGAAGAAAGAGAAGGGAAATAAAGTACAAAAGACTGTAGGGGAGAGGATTATGAAGTCACACAGCTTTCTTCGACACAGCCAGCAGCATGCAAACAGCATCGGGTAACAATAAATGAATATAGCTGGAACTTGAGGAGGAGCTAATTGCTATTCCTTGTTCTTTTCTTTCAGTAAAGTAGTATCTTAACATTTCATGCATCCCAACTACCTGCCATAGCCCACCCAGTGCTTGGTTTTACAAAAGCCTTATTTCTAAATGATGAATGAAGTTTAGAGTAACTCATCTGGGCCTGAGTCCTCTTTTGGACTGGGAGCCTCATAGGCAGTTAGGCATTCAGTTACCAAAAAAAAAAAAAAAAAAAAAAAATACAGTACAAGGAGAATCTCATTGCTTTTCAGATTACACAATNGACTTTCAAATTTCTCTGAAAGTATGAGCATGTGTCAATGTATTATGCTGAAATATATTTGGCTACACAAACACCTATGAAGGTAAAATGCAAATGTATGTCTTACATCTGCTCTTAGTCCAGACATCTCCAGTTGGTATACTTTCCTTTTTCTATCTTTTTAGCCACTCATGTGGCACTGCAAATAAGTCTTCTTCATAGGTGCATAGAGTTCAATTAATCTCTCTCATTCTTCATTGCTATACATGTCCTTTAGCCTTATACACAGCTGGCTACTGTATGGCATTTCTTCAGCTTAGAGGGTGGAAAACCTCTTAAGAACATAAGGCCATTCAGAACTACTCCCTAGCTTGGCTGTAATCTAAAACCCCAAATTCAGCCTCCTTTCCTGTGACATAATTCCAATATAATCCCAAGAGAGTTCCAGCAACATATAAACCAGTTAGCCTTGTGTCCAGCCAGAATCCTTACTTAGTATCCCATTGTGTTTTTCCTGATGTCTTAAACCATTTCTAAAACATATATTTAATAAAAGTAGTAATGATAATAATATGGTAATAATGTAACCTTACCTTAAGTGCTGCCAAAATTTATTCTGATGTGGATTCAGCAACTTCTACTTGTGTTCAGTAGCAAAATTTCCACACAGACTACACTTATATGAGAGTCAGTGTCTGGCTTTTTTGCTCTGGGCACCATTTCCAGTCACATGAACTGGGAACTGGGAACAGCTTGATTCAGATGTTAACAACCACTGACATTTGCAGGAATGTTGTTTTAAAAACAATACAAACCAAATCCCAAAACCATAAATTACTTGAGAAATTTCAACGCTTAAAAAACTTATCACAAACATTATTGAAAATACGGTATAAATGTTATTTGTGGAGAACAGTAGTATCATGTAACTGTTAATGGTAACGTATCATATAGTTGTATAGTATGTTAAGGAGAAAAACAATTTTGCATAAAGTTCTATGATGACTTTCATGCCTTTACAAGGTCACCAAAGTAGGACTTGCACATCAGAGAAGTATCTGATTTTTTGATTGTAAATGGATGTCAGGGTTTGAGAAATTTAATGGGATGAATTCCACCTCTGGATGAAATAAGGTGATGAATTAGAATATCTGATTGGTGTCCAAGCTTCCAGTAAACGCCCTCCCCTCCCTTCATTCCTTTTAAACATGTTTTTCAATTCTGTAAAGATAATTATTTTTATTGTCTTAGATTTGAAGGAGCTCTCCATCAAGTCTGCAACAGTGATGGGGGTTAGGGGTGAGCAAGAAAAGACAACAGATTTGTTGTTTACATTTCACCGAACTGCAATAATAGAGACACTCTGAATCTAGCTGTCATTTATTCCAATTCATTTCAGTCTCCAAGGAAGTCTCATGTTCAGAAGGTGACCTTAAAAGGGCATAGCTATGTACCTGAATCACTGTATTACAGGATAAGAGGTAGCTGGGTCCAAGCATCTGACAGAATCTTATTCCTTTCTGTGTAAGGGAAATTACATGGATTATTTTAAGCCTTCCTCCTATCTGAGATGCTTCCTTTCTGCATCCTCTGAAGACCTCATGAAGTATACAAGGAGCATTCAGAAGCATTGAAATCTTTTGTCTCTCAGGATCAGTGAGAGGAAAAAAAAATTACTCAAACCCAGTTAAAGCTAAAGAGATTAAAGTAATATAAGCACATTGTCCCTTTATAAACTTTGTGTAGTTCCTGGAGCAGAATGCTATTAGTTTTCTAAAAAGAAAAGAGGAAGTCAGATAGTTCTTTCCTACAGCTCTTGCACCTTCAGCCAAAGAGGTGACCAAATGACTAGCAAACCAAGTTTCCATGCTATGTGCAGGAGTGAAAAGAAATTGATAGGCGTGTGGTGGTGCAGAGTGGTTGTTCTAACACAGCCAGGAAATAACTGCTTTCTAATCCACACTTTTCAGGAAAAGCCTATAGACATTTTGTAGATATCAGGCTTCCTAACTATGCACAGATCACCTTATAGATTAAGTCCAATCAGCATTTGTCAGAAAGGGTCTGATTTTGTATGTTTGGTATGGGCAGTCAAAGAAGCAAAGCTGTTTACTAAGGAACGCTCCTAGATTTATTTGTTTGTTTGTTTGTTTCCAGAATCTAATAACAATCTAATTTAGTGATCATGTTCCTCAAAGAAGAATTTATGTCAGGGAACTGCTTCACCATATGCATTGCAGATGCCTGTTAGATTGAATGACCATGAGCTACACAGCCAGTGCTGGTGCTTCACAGAAATGGTCAAGTTATGCAGTAGATATTTTTTCAGTAGGAGTACTACTCATGTGGTGTAGCATCCACACTGGCAGATCTGTCTGATTCCTGCAAGTAACTGAGAATAGATATAATCCTGTAATTTGCTTTAAAAACTCTCCTGAAAGATATGCAACACTAATGAATAAACAGATCCATTATGACCCCATTATAGATCCCCAGAGTAGAACAATTGTTTCATTTAGTTTGAAAGCATGAGAAGATGTTACTGTTTCTTTGTCCTATTTTTAGTCTAGATTACAGTTAAAGAATTAAGTGTTCCTCAAGCAAAAATGACATAGTTTTAGTGTGAAATTTCTATATTCCAGAATGAAGCAAATGGCTTTCAAATACAGCCATAGGAACACCACAGTATTCCTGCCTCAGGAAATTTCTTCCCTAACCTGAGGTTTAAAGGAATAGATCTAAAGAAGCTCACTCATCAGCTGCAAAAGCTTTTGTGACGAAGAATGCTGCAGAAGGTTGTCAATACTTAGAAGACAGAACTCTGCTTTCCTTTTTGTAGCACAACCTCTTTGAAGGATGTGATTGTCACAGCTGTGATAGCCTTGTTTTAATCTGACCATATACTGTAAATGAAAAGTTACATTTTCTTTTGAAGGAACTATTAAGTGAATAGCAAGTTCTAATCCTACTTCTAACACCAAAACGGAGCTTTAGGGCTAAAAGTCACATATGAAACTTAAGAAGCGTAATTGAGAGCTCATCACGGTTTCAGATATATAAAGCAGCAAGCAGAGTAGTTTTAGTACAAGGAAATGTGTTTAGTAAGTAAACTTTCTTTAGCTTAAAAGTTCAGCACGGAGCAAGCTCTTTTGCTTTCAAATCCTGTGACACAATATTTTAATATTCTCATTTCTTCTATTTAAGGATTGTGCCAGTATTTGAGATGATCCAGGCACTTATATTCTTCCATATAGGAAAATTAAGCATTTTAAACAGTTGCTAATGAAGATTGAAGAGGATCATGCCTTAGTGTAGGTGTCCAAAGGACATGGGAAAAAGCCAAATTATAGAGCAACATGAAGGTTTGTGCTTCCATTACTACTGTTCAGAAGTGTATTTACACATACAGGGAGTAAAAAAATCTCCAAAAATCCTATTTTTCAATGAGCATTTTGTCAATAATATTTTTAGCACGTAAACTCACAAGAAATTACATGATAAATCTCTATAAATTTATCTTCAGGTTTTAACCTTCTTTTTATATTCTGGTCATTATTTCAGACCCACTTATCAAAACACTCTGCTTTAGTGGAGTGCTGTATAGAGTAAATTAAGGTAGCTATTTTTCATAAGCAGATTTTTAGGTGTTGTTTTTTTTTTTTTTTAGCGTAATATAAAGCACCCACAACACACTGGATGGACATTATTATTAAATTTCATGGTATCCTGTGCAGAGATAGCACTACTTTTTTTGAAACAGTGTCATGAAACAGTGTCATAAAACAATTAGAGTATCAACTGGGCCTTTACATCATATTCTGCGTTTCAAAGGTTGAAACAGAATTCCCAGAAAAGTCTTATATTTTGGGGGCAGACATGTCTACTCTTGAAAGTGTAAACTATTACCCTGGGAAAAAAAACACTAAAATAATCATAGAATCATAGAATGGTAAGGTTGGAAGGGACCTCAAGGATCATCTAGTTCCAACCCCCTGCCATAGGCAGGGACACATCCCACTAGTACAGGTTACTCAAGGCTTCGTCCAACCTGGCCTTGAACATCTCCAGGGAGGGAGCAGCCACAACCTCCCTGGGCAACCTGTTCCAGTGTCTCACCACCCTCACTGGAAAGAACTTCCTCCTAACATCCAGTCTAAATCTCCCCTCTGCCAGTTTAAACCCATTGCCCCTTTGTCGTGG
>WBNM01021140.1:57375-68166 GCA_013399055.1 Ramphastos sulfuratus
CAGTCTGCCATGACCTTTCAAATATGATGCACAGTGGTTTGGCAACTTCATCTGCCAGTTCCCTCAGGACCCGTGGGTGGATCTCGTCAGGCCCCATGGACTTGTGCATGTTCAGATTCCTTAGGAGCTCTCGAACGTGATCTTCTACTATAGTAGGCAGATCTGCCTGCTCCCAGTCCTTACTTTTACCCTCTGGAGCTTGGACATTGTGGTTGGAGCCCTTGCTGTTGAAGACTGAGGCAAAGAAGTCATTGAGCACCTCAGCCTTGACCATATCCTCTGTCAGCAGCTCTCCATTTTTCTTCTGGAAGGGTCCCACATTCTCCCTAGTCCTCCTTTTCTCACTGATGTACCTGAAGAAATTCTTCTTGTTCCCTTTAATGTCCCTGGCCAGATTCAATTCCAGCCTTGCCTTAGCTTTCCTGACCTGAGCTCTGGCTGCATGAACAGTATCTTCGTACTCATCCCAGGTTACTTGTCCTTGCTTCCGCTCTCTATAAGCTTTTTTCTTGCATTTAAGTGCATCCAGGAGCTATCTATTCATCCATGCAGGCCTCTTGGCATTCTTACCTGCCTTCCTCTTTTCTGGGATGCATTGTTCACAGACAGGAAACCTAGTGAGGGTCCAGTTTCCCACTAGAAAAGGGCACGATCAGGAGAAGGTGGGAGGCAGCCCCTGCCTGCTTGCTGAGACTCGGACATTGTCAGCATGGGGAGTTGAACATAGTGGAAAGTCATCACAGGGGACTCTGGATCACTCAGTGGTATGGCTGCAAAGGTAGAACTTGCCTCCGAGCCTTTGCACTGAGAGTTGGCAGTATGCTGTAGAAGCATGCGATATGATGAATGTATTTGCTCAGAGTGGAAAGCAGTGAGATGGTACTTACCCCTTTTGATTCACTCCTAGATGTTCTGCCTTTGAAGAAAACAGCACAGAAACACTCTCTAGGAGCTCTGCTACAGGTTTACTTTTTCCTTGTAACATGTAGTATTCAGTTGTGTCAAGAACCATAATCAATAAATGTTTTTAAAAGAGATACTTTCCTGGTGTTTGCTTGTCTAGTAAGTAGAATTTAGGAGTAAATACCATTTACCATGGTACCATCCAACTACCATCATGTACACTTTTATTTTAATTGGATGGTGTGCATCATATACATATATAGAGATCCATAGATGTAGATACTCATATACACTCAATGTAAAAGACTACAAGAAAACTTAACAGAATACATTTAATCTATTTTTAGCAATAATTTTTTTTCTAAATGGAGATACCAACTATATCTATTTTCACACCTTTTTTTTTGGGGTGGGGGGAGCTGAATTTTTTGTTTGGGTTTTGTTGGGTTTTTTTCTTTGTTTCTTTTATTTTTGTTTAGCTAAACTGCTTTGGCATTCAGTCTGAGGACTGGACAGTGCTTGTTCTTCCTGCGGTTGTAAGAATGTCTTGAAGAGTGCCACCCCCTGCGTGCCATTACACTCTCAATGATCTTGCAGTGCCATCTACTTGTTGCTGCTGAGGTTTGCAGAGAACTAGTTCTCTAATAGGTTATTAGAGAATTAGTGCATTAGGGATTCACTTGGTTTGTAGAGAGGGAGGGGGATTGTGTTCTTCCTCCTCCCTCTCTCCCACAGGAATATGTCATTCCGGCATCATTTGTTTATAGAATATTTCAAAGTTTAACTATTTTATTCCAAATTTAAAAGGCATACACAACATTTTTATCTGAATGCATAAAAAGGTACCAACTTCTAACAATCAATTAAGAAGTGATGCTTGAGAAAAGCAGTTATCACAGATGTAATTAACTAGAGAAAAAAGAATTTGCCTTTATATATGGAAAGATCTCATGGAAATAAGAGCAAAAAGTAGCTTATGCTGCAGTCCAGGATTATAAATATGCATGAGAGCCTGCAGCAGTAACAGAGTGCATTGGGGCTCCTTCTGCAGTTAACAGACTTCTTTCAGTTCGTAACTGGATTGCAGAACAATAACAGTATGGTCAGCTTCAATGCAATAATGTAAAAATACCTTGCATGACTGCTTTCTGATTCTTAAAATCATGGCTTGGCTTCTCACAGTTGCATGGGAAGTTTTTCTCTCTTTCCATAGATCTATATCTCAAGTACTTATGTGGTGCTGTAAACTTTCACCTAAATCAAAGCCAAATATTAATAAATAATTAACAAATTAACAAATCCAAATATTAATACAATAATTCCTTCTACTCCCTGTCTTTAAATATAAATATGTCAATAAATAAACATTCCTTATTCTGGGAGTATTAACGCGTGACTTTGCCCCATGTAGTGTGAAAACTGATTTCATATCCTGGATCAAAACACTTTCCACTCACAGAATGTGTCTATTGGTGTATTTACAGCCTTTCCTAAAGAAGTGGTTTTGTACAGGTCTATATATTGCTCTCTGAGTGAACTTCATATCACATAATAGGTTGAAACAGTGATGCATGATATCAGCACAAATTCAGGTTAATATTTTATAACCAGGGTTTTCAGTTCCATTTGATCTTTAGATTTTTCCTTGGTAGTTTAATTCTTGGAAGGTGAGGATAAGAAGGTGTCTGACTAACACAGATCAGCTTTCTGAAAAAAAACCCTGCAGATGTCAGGATCAAATCTGTCAAAAACCTCACCATACTAAAAAATACTTCCCCCCCCGCTATATTATTTATTAGTGTATTCAACAGAATTCTGTTCTTTTAAGCAAACAATGTATGCGTGTCATTACAAATGCTTTCAGGATCACCTGTTATGTTGGAACATCTTTGTGTTTTGTGTGAAAATACACAAAAATCAGTGGATGGCACTGTTGGCTTGCAGGTGAAGAACAGTCTCATAAATTATAAAATCTGTACAGATTTTAGGATTGGATGTATATTGATTTATGTTTGCATAGCACTTTGCAGAATTTACTGTATTTAAGCAAATCTACCTAAAGCCTATTTCTATGCTGAAAATATCAAAACTGCTGGTTATTTAATTCTGCAGCAAATTTGCAATAGAAACTGTCTGGACACATATATTAGACTGAAAAAAAAACCATCCCTACATTCATTGCAAGGAACATAGTAGATCTTGAAACATTGACATGTCTGATCTCTTCAGACTACAAGCACACAGCATGAAGATTTGGTTTGCTGAAATCTTGTACAAGTGGCGCACTTTAAAATCTATAGAGTACTTTAGAGACATTCTACAGGCTCTGGTGACTTTGTTTCTAAGAGTTCTTTAAAATTCTGAGCATCTTTAAAACAAAGGATTGAAAAAGGATGTTGCTGGGAAAGTGTGCTGGGGTCAGATATGCAGAGAGGTAATGCAATCCCAATGGGAAGACAATCATCTTCACTGGAGTGCAGCATGCAAAGCTTTTTAAATGCTCGGCAGCATTTATTCTGCACTGCAGATCAAGTGCTACATGCAGTAGGGAGGGAGGATCCTGCAATTGTTTCTTCAAATCATATACTTGACAGAAGGTAAGGAACTGCCATGCACATTTACTGTAGGTAGGCAAACTGAGGCTTGTATCTTTCACAATGGGGTTAATTCTATTAAATATCAGTATACTTTAAGATCATACCTACATTTTGAACATAAACCAAATCCTAGTCTTGATGTCAAAGTTTATTGACTCTGCACTGTGCTTGCTCTAATTGCAAGCTCTGTTTGTAAGCTCGCTCAAAGTACAAAGATGAAGACTTTCTTCTCTGTGTGATGGGTGGATGGACGAAACCTGTGGTGCTCTGAGGTGTGCTGTCTATGCTGTGGGTTTTACAGCATGATCTGCAATCAAGTCAGCCAAGGGATCCTCTCCTGGGTGAGACCTTGTGTAATGTGGTAATGGCATTGAAAATGTCTAAGTAATGATAAACTTTGCTCAGCATGGCACTTATCTGCAGGTGTTCTACCCTGATATACATGTGAAGCTATGTGAAGCTAAATCAGGAACTCTGGAAGATTTTAGCATGCTGCTTGTATTGTGATTCTGGGTATAAGAGAAACAGCCTGAGGGCCTGAACCAGTATGTGCTAAACAGACTAGAAAGAGTCTCACTGAATTAGATGAGGTGCCTTTGCCCTTAGTCCTAAATTCCATCAGGAATGGAAAGGGAACCAAATCCAGAGGGAACAATCCTTCCTTTCTTTCTTCCCTTTCTTCCTCCTTTTCCTCTTTCCCATTAAGATTTCTGCAAAGACATTCACGTTGTTACATTTTATTGAAACTGAAATGTAAAAAAAATGCACTTTGGAGCAAAAATACATTTCTTTTTAAAACTGGGTGCTATTTACTCTAATATACTAGCCAAGGTCCTAAAAAGTGGAATGCAGACAGGGATTGTATAAAGGTCGAGAGTTTATGTTTGTTTGTTTGTTTCTTTCTTTCTTTGTTTCATTCACTTGCCTGGCTCAGGAGATCACTTTGCTTCTCTTGAATTAAAAATATTGTCAGTTAAAATGCCACCTAAGGGACTTTGATTTTGTGGCTCAAAGATCTTGAAGGAATCTTTTACCCTGACAGATAATGTATTTCTGGTATGTCTGTTGCATCTCCACACTTGTTTTCCAGGCACCCACTGTTGTCATGGCTACAGTATCTATACTCTGAAAAAAATGTACTAAATAAATAAATAAATGAAGTCTCCTCTTTCAGAGTAAAGGAAAATTGTATTTGTTCTGTGTATGTGAGAAGTAGTTTCCTGCACCAGACATGTTTTAATATTAAAAACAGTTTTAAACTAACAGGATTTTGTTTAAAGTCCAGTTTTATTCCCACAAATTTGAAGCTGGAATATACTGAGTGTCTAGACAACAACCAAGCTTGTGGCTGGACACTGCTGGCATAATAAGTAGGGCTGAAACCCTGAAATACATTAGGATTCAGTGTCTGTCCTCATTACCTTATGAAAGGAAATCTCCCCCAGAAATTTGTTACTTTTTTATGCAGAAGAGGCTGACAAGTCTTACTCCACGAAGATCAAATATTTCAAGATGCAAGTGGCAAAAGATTTTCTTAATGCAAGTAACGCAGTGGGGACAGAATCTATGGTGTAGCTCCATTACACATGGAAAGAGTCAGCTTCAGGAATACAATTAAAATGCTGTGTTCCTAAATGTAACCTTGAACTAATCATGCTAACAAGATGATTTTACTTTGAGCCAACTCTTCTAGCCTCAGGGACTGAAAATAAATAGCATAGATTTTTAATTCTCTCAATATTTAGTTCTATAAAGCTAGTACAGCTATAGATTGACAAGAATATTTTTATTCGAGTTTTAGTAAGGCATTGTGCTTTATCACACAGAGCAGACAGTCCCCACCACCTCATTTATGGCTATTGGGAACCTTCTGTGAAACTCAGCATGCTTTCCTTGTCATGTCATCTGTAATGGGGGGATAATTAATTGATTGTGAGATGGTATTTTCAAAATTAATATTGTTTATTAATTTTGGTATTCATAGAATCATAGAATCATAGAATGGTAAGGTTGGAAGGAGACCTCAAGGATCATCTAGTTCCAAGCCCCTGCCATAGGCAGCGACACCTCCCACTAGTACAGGTTACTCAAGGCCTCATCCAACCTGGCAATGGCAGCAGCAATGGCAATGGCAGCAGCAGGCAAGCAAACAGAAATACAACGGCAGAGCATGTTGTGTTGCCTGATCATCTCTTTTTATCAATGTAGCCCAAGACTAATGGGCCTTTGTACACAGAATAGCCAATCAAAGTGGAAATTAGCCAAGCTTGATCATATTAGATGAAGCCACAGGCTTAATCTGCTTGCTTTACCCAAATTTGGGGAAAATGTAGGCCTTGCAAGAGGCAGGCACAAGCCAAGTGTGTGTACATTGTTCACCACAGGATGTAAACAGGAGCAAAACAAGTCTGGGCAAGCCAGAGTCCTTAGACTCAGTGGGTCCAGGTTCTTCGTCCTCTTTCCCATGGTTGCTTCTCCCCAAAACAGAAGGAGGGAGAGCAGAAAAATATGTCTGGGCAAGCCAGGACATGTATAAGCTTATTTTGGCCTATTCAGGCCTACCATGACACAACCTTCACTTATAGCTCCTTACTGAGGTCTTTACTTGATGCCTACAGCCAAATTCTCATCCCAGTTGTGTTGTCAGTAAATAGATTCCTTCACTGTGGTGCATAGGCATCACTACAAGTAGGGTGTACAGACTGAACAGCTTTCTTTTACTTCTTACCATTCTTCTTCAAAATGTTCAGAGTAAGCCTGATTACATTACTGTGTGGGAGTGTTTCTATAAGGTCAAACTTTGGCTTCCATGGGGCTTGCGTAGATTTCTTCCTTTTGGAAAAGCAACAGCTCCTCTACCTGGAGGAGAGGCATGCATAAACACTGCTGCTCTGGATATTGTCATACATGTCTGACCAAAAGATTTCATTTCTTTCTGGCAATAGCAAACCTACTTGCAAATACAATTTAGTGGAGTTTTAATCAGTGCCACCAGAGCAGCTCCCAGACATCTGCCATACATTTCCCACATCTGATAGGACTTTTCCCAAGGCACATGCCATTTGTCAAGGAAGGAGTGTGATGCTGCCTGTTAGCAAAACCTGTTCTCCTAATGCATGTGTAATGATGTGGCTAACGCTTTGTGAGTAGGAGTGCCTAGCCTTAACGAACACAAACGTGCACTAAATTATAACATAAGCTTTTGAGTCACTATGCACAAAAAAATGTATGTGTATGTGTGTATATATATATATATATGCGTGTATTTTTTTTCCCAAATATCATTAAAAATTGAACAAGATTTCTTAATTTATTTTTCACCTTGCGGCTCTCTGTTAATCAGAGGAAGAAAAAAACCCAGAAAAATCACTGTTGTGATAATATTAACACTGAGAAGCCCACCATACCTAAGCCCAAAGAATGTGTTATAAAGCTGAAGAGAAACATTTACAGAGAGGATGGAGTTATTAAAAGTGGTGTGTAAGCTCAGGGCAAAAGTGCATTTCTGCCCGATAGCCTTTCTGAGCTCAATACTACAGACTACCTCCAACCGATGGGTGATTTTTGGTGTGTTCTGGACAAACTAGAAGTTCTTGCCTTTTGTATAAGGAAGATTACAAGATCCAGAGTTTTTTTAAAGCAATCTTTCACCTTTCCTGTGATAACCAATATGCATTTTCCTTTGCTTGCCTTTTTTATTTTTTCAAAAGTTTAAAGCCTTGACTTCTTTATCTTTGCTATGCAGCATTTCTGCAGGCTGTTGGGAAGCTGCTGTTGGGCCCACACTGTCTTCCAAGCCCAGAAAATTAGGACATTGAGCAGTGCCTTCTCTAGTATTTCTTCAGAACTATGTATTTTGATTTCCTGTACCTTTCTGTGGTTTTCCTATAGCCACATGATACAGATTACTTTGTACAGAGAGCTGCCCTCCTGCTCTGTGATTTTAATAGCAGAAACACCACTATATATCTTACTAGGAAAATCTCCTCACCCCTGCACATTCGTCCCCAACAAGGGCTGCAATCTCCCATTTCTTCTTTCCCAAAACGTCTGTTGTACAGCCTCTGAAGAGCTGCAGTGTATGCATCACTATGGTCTCACTAACCTGGTGTGCAAAACTACATATACATCCTTGATTCAGGATTCTGTACAACCCACTTCACTTCTGTGAGATGTCATGTATTAAACTGGAACCGTCTTTGAGATTACACTAGCCCTGTGCCACCTCCCACATACCTACTGTGTCAGCAACTAACTGATCTGTATGTTTACAAGATTAAAGGATTTGGGTTCTCTTACTAGGTCAATTTACTCTATGTAATTAGCCTTATCCTCTTCTTGCATTTAGTCTCACACCAAAGCCCCAGATCTCAGTATCACCTAAACTTTGGAACTGATCAGATTTCTATCCCACTGGTGTATATAAAAATGGAGTATTGTGGTAGTTTGGTCCTGGCTAGGGTCCACCAAAGCTGTTCTATCACTCCCTTTCTTAGACAAACAGGGGATAAGGGAAAATATAACAAAAAACAGTAATAAGATAGGAGTAATTTAATAATAATAAGCACAAGAAAAGATATGTGTGGAAAGCAAAAGCAAAGCGCAATGTTATTCTCTGCTTCCTTTCAGCAGGCGGTTGCTCGGTTTCAGGAAGCAGGACTCTATGCATAACTGTTGCTCTGAAGGACAGATGCCATTGACAAAAATCCCTACACTTCCTTTTTTCACTTAGTTCTTATATCTGAACTGATGTCATGTGGCATGGAATACCCCCTTGGCCAGTTTGGGTCAGTTGGCTCAGCTGTGTCCCCTCCCAAGACCTTGCCCACCCCTCAGCACATTCTTGGAGTGTGGAAATGTTGGAAAAGCAGGTCTGGATACTTGTTCAGCAGTAGCCAAAACACTGGCGAGTTATCAGCTACAGCACTGCAAAACACAGCACTAGAAAGATGCTTCAAGAAAAATTAACTTCAGCTCTGCCAAACCAAACACAAGTATGTAAACTTGTACAACCTCTGCGTTCTTGCTTATATACAAACCACTTTAAAATGGTAATTCATGCTTAAATGTAAGAGTTGCCCATAACGTAAGGGTGCTGAATGTGACAGGTGAGATTACAGAGAAACTTCTGTTAAGCACTACAACAGGGGAGCAAACAGCCCAGTCCCAGCAAATCCAAGATGCATGTACACTTCAAACCTGTCAGTGAATTTTTGGCAAAGGAAGTAATTTTAAACTGGAGCTCCTTACAAGTATTCTAGAGAGAAAACACCCTTAACATACAGCAATTTATGGCATTACCATTTAACATTGCCAGTAAAATTAATGTTGAGAATATAGTAGAAATGAGGAAAAATGTATTTTTTTAAGAAACATGTCACTTTTTCATTACAATGTTAGAAGTCATGGAGACAATGACTTCTAATAGTTTTACATCGAATAGTTTGAGTATGTAGCTTATTTTCTCCTCATAAGGTTTGTATGTAGCTTGGGAATGTATAGATTATGACACTGTTAATAGAAAAATATATACATTCAATATAAACATAGAAATTCAGTGTTTGTATGCTATGTTATGCAGATAAATTACTTCGGCAGCATTTACCTGAGTTTCAAGGCACTGTGAGAATGAAAAAGGGTCTGCAACATATCTTAAATTAAACTTTCATAAGATGACACACTTACATTATTCTCAGTGTTGGGAAATATGGTAGGAAACATATGAGATTAAATAGAACTAAAGTGTAGCAATTTGGAGGACTCTGTGTGATCATAGGCCAGATGGGATGGATCTACTCCTTTTCATGGAAAATTGGTCCAGTGTATTTCTGAGAATTATGGGCATTTGAGCACTGTTGGTGTAGAAGAGAATGGACCCAGCATTACCAAGCATTTATCACCTTCACTCGTGCATTTGAAATTACAAATCCTCATGTCCCACAACTTACTGTTTCCCTAATAGAAACAAGGGGAAGGTTTCTCTTTGTTTTATTTCCTCCTCATTCCCCACTCCCATCTCCATTAATCTGATGAGTTCAGAGCTACCTAGATCTCATAATCTGGTAGAATCAGTTAAACTAGATTATGGCACAGTAGAATCACTTATTAATAACGTATACCAAGTAAATTAGGATTGATACACCTGGAAGCAATGGAATTTCCAAACACAGACTTTATAAAGTCATACCTTAATTGAAGCCATCTTGCTTTCAATCTAGAGGTTGCCTGGAACAACCAACTGCAGACCTGCCTGTCATAAAGCAATAGGCTTATTTGTGCCTATGGGAGCATCGGCAACAGCAACCTAAGAACACAAACCAGTGGGAATTGCTTCTGGTTTGGGTAAGCAGGAATTTTTACTCTCTACAACAGAAGCCAAGATGAACCTTGACTTTCAACACTGAAATATCTGCAGTGGAGATATTAATCTGAGCTAGCTGCAAAGAAGCCTTCTATAGCCAATTAAGACAGCTTCTTACATAAAGGCATACCTGGCAACACAAATAGATAACTGATTCTGTAACAATCCAGAATAAGTTCTCGTAAAGCATAAAACATATATAATGCAACAATTTACATCACAGCACACCTTCAGTTCTTTGAACACCCTAGTGGATTTTAGCTGAAACTGACTGGTGTGTATTCAGTGTAATTGAAGCCTACATCATGATCTCAAACAGCCTCTTCTGTACTGCCAGCTAAACTGTGATTCAGTGATCCTCAAGGTTCACATATTGCTAACAGAACTAACAAACTAAAAAACCCAAACCAAACCAAAAATCAGTGCTGCTTATACCCCTTCTTACCGCCATTCTCTTCAAAATCAGATGGAGATATAAAACCTTGGCTGCAATCCTTAAGATTGTCCGAATAATTTATTACTTACTATCCTCTCATTAGATAATTCTTGACTGTGGCATTATACATGACCCAGAAGTTAAATAACACCAACAAGTTATTTACCAGTAATAATCCTTCTGGAGGATGAAGAACTGCAACTGTTGTGTTGCACTTGTCCAAGTGTTGAGCTACAAGCTGCCTAGGGCAAGAGGACAGAAAACGTATTTTACCCCTTACCAAGGAGTAAAATAATAAATGCTCCATAGTAATTGGATGTTTAAATGGAAAACCTGTTTACAACTATATACAAAAAGTATTCAGGTAAAAGGCTCAATTCTTCATCTGCACCTACCAGGCCAAAAACCACCCAGAGCCTTCCAGAAAACCTCCACCGCCTTCAGCCTCAGCAGCCCTGAGCAGCAGGCAAAACTGTTTCCGCTCCCCGCCCCCC
>WBNM01021141.1:0-20778 GCA_013399055.1 Ramphastos sulfuratus
GGGGTGGGGTGGGGTGTGGGGAGTGGGGCATGGGTAACATGTTAGAGCTTCATTCTCTTTTGGAGCAGCTCAGCATTGCAGGGGATTAGCCACTGTTTCGAAACACTGAACCTCTATTCTGCCTTTTGTTTTTGCACTTCTTTTTTGGCTCTCTGTAGGTACAGATGAGGAAGATGAAGGGGATGACATGCTGCTCAAACACAGGAAGGAGTTCTGGTGGTTTCCTCACATGTGGAGTCACATGCAGCCTCATCTTTTCCACAATGTCACTGTACTAGCTGAGCAGATGAAGCTGAACAAACAGTTTGCTGTGGTAAGGGTCATCACAGTTTATGTACTTTACAGCATTAACTCTTAATCTTTCTTCTTCTGGAATAGCTGATCTCTACTGGTGTAGTAACTCAGCTGCACTTAAGAAAGGCAATTCTGAAAGTTTAAATTGGTGCATGAATTCTGCTGTCCTCAGGCAAAAAACACCATTTGGGTGCCTGCCTGTGTGATGGGAAGTGTTTCCTGGCACCTGCATGGCCCCAGGCAGCTCCACTCAATTTCAGGATGCAGATCCCAAGGCTCTTGTTTGCTGAGGTGTGAATTTGTAGCATTACCATCCACACCAAATTAATTTACAAAGCATAGCAGTGAAAAAGAATTTCCTTTTCCATCCTTATTCACTGTGGTTTTGTAAAGAAGTTACCTGATCAGTAATATAAATTGCCCTGTGTGCTAACAGCCCTGCTTTTGGCCTCCCTGGACAATGATGAAGTTACTTATCTAGCAAGTCTAGGGGAAATTCCCTGGGCTTGGACACAGGAGGGGAAAGCCTTGAACGTCCTGCATTGCTGGAACAATGTCTGTTTGATGCATACAGCCCAGAATTGAATATAGCCTACATGTTCCTCTGAAAAGGAATGTCCTCTTCACCTCTAGTTTGCTTCTCTTGATGGTAATCCCCTTGGGAATAGCATGCTCCTGTCTTGTGTTCCCATGACACACACAGATTAGAAATGATCTTGAATTCAGAGCACAGTTACAGCATTATAGAAACAATTCAGGCCTCTCTTTCTTCGTTAAGTAACAGTGCAGCCTTTTGTGAAGAGACAAAGCACAGAACACAATTACACGTTTAACGTAAAACAGGCTAGCAGTGGGAAGGAGAAGGTTGCTGCTTCGCTGAGGGACTCTAGTTTTAGTGTACATCACCAGGGCAGAGCCTCCATCATTGGCATTATTACACTAACCACACAGTGGAATTAAAAAACATTAAATTCAGATATTTCCTGTCATTTTTATGTAGCCCCAGGCCCCATATCTTTATCCTCAACAGTCTCTTGCTTCTTGTCTGCTTTTCCTTTGAACTGCTAGAAACAAGACAGAGCCCAGACATCATCTTCTTTTACTTTTATATCTGCTAAGGAAATTTTGTTTTCCTCCTCTGATGACTCAGATCTGGGTATTGTGGGAGTGAGGTGTGTCAGTTAACACCATTGATGAGTTTGTAGTAGCCAAGGAACCAGAATTTATCTCGTTTGTCAGGCCTGCAAGCTACAAGACCATTCTTACAGCTATTTTCAGTGCTGGGTATCCTTACTTGATACAGAATCATCCTTACATTTCTATAGATGTGTAAAACAGATTTCCCAGTACAGGAGAGTTTTCCTGTTACTCTGTCACCTTGCTCCATCTTGGGGTCTATTGATAAACATGATCCTTGTTAAGGGTATTAATTAAGTATCTTTAGTAAGGATATTAGTCAAGTATTGAATGATCGAACTCTATATTCTGTTTGCAGGAGCATGGGATTCCCACAGACTTTGGCTATGCTGTAGCTCCCCATCATTCTGGGGTTTATCCTGTTCACACCCAGCTGTATGAGGCATGGAAGTCAGTTTGGAGTATCCAGGTAACGAGCACAGAGGAATACCCACACCTACGGCCTGCTCGGTACCGGCGTGGATTCATCCATAATGGAATCATGGTGAGCACAGCTATGTGACTGGAACCCACTTGCCTACCCAAGGGACAGTCTCCTAGTGACCTGCATCAGATATCACCAGTATTTCCAAAATCATCAAGTCAAGCAAAGAGAAAGAACTTGGGAAAGGACAGTTTCTGTTTCTCAGTACAGTTCAGAGGTTGGTACACAATGGAGAGCAAACCCAAGCACCACAGGATTAAACTAAGATCCCACTGACTTGTTTGCACTGTGCTAATGAGTGGGAGCAATATTGAGTCCCCTGAGCCTATGTTACTTACATCCCTTATTCTTTATATTGATCCACAGAGTGATGCTTAGGTTCTGCTGCATCTGCCTCTTGCCTCACTTTGTTTTTTCTGATACTACCAGGTTTTGCCTCGACAGACCTGTGGTCTTTTTACTCACACTATCTTCTATAATGAATATCCTGGTGGCTCAAAGGAATTGGACAAGAGCATTCGTGGTGGTGAACTCTTCCTGACGGTGCTCCTGAACCCAGTAAGCTTATGTGAAAAAGGGATCCGTGCATGAGTGTCTCAGATTATGTGCCTGATGTGGGAAAGGGCTAGATCTTTTGGGAGAGTCACTGTAACCACCCATCACAGTGTGGGGTATCTCCAGTGTGATGCTAATGAGATGTGAAAGACGGCCAAGAAGTACTTGCTAATTAATGCTGCTTTGCTTTACACACTGTGAAGGAAGCATTTGTATTGAGAAGTGCAATACTCCGCAGGGAGGAGCTGCCCAGGGTGACATGCTAAGCAGGGCCCAACATAGAGTGGGCATTACTGCGACTGCTGCGTTGTCATGAATCAGAAGCGAGATGTGCCTTGGCTCCTTCGGTTCCACACACATCTGCTGCCTGTTGGCTTCTCCTCTGGCTCACTGTTTTGTTCAGAATAATTGCTTTCTTTGTGCTTCCATTATGAAGCATTATCCCCTTTCTTTCAGTATGTGTACACTGGAAATGATCTTCAGGTGCTTTTTTTGTGATGTAACTGTTGCCTTGAGGCATTTTTGGGAGATCTGGGTCTAACACAGGTGTTCTGTTTCCCTTCCAATACTTGACAGCTCCTTTAAGTCACCAAGCTAATGTATTCTCAATACTCTGCAGTTCTTCCCAGTTCATAGCCATGGATGGCAAATTACATGAGTGTCTCATTTGACACCGAGGCTGGGAAGATGTACTAGATGGCAAGAAACGCCAAAAAACCCCAGTCATTTTTAGAGAATCCTGAGTGGATAGAATTAAGAGATGAAGCTTTGTAGCCCTCTCCGACCACAGGTCACACAGCCTCACATTTCTTCTTGTTTGCTGCAGCAGGAAGTTATGCTGCACTTTTTGACCATACAGTAACTTTTGCAATGTCCCACCTATATTTTTTTTTTCTTAGAAAAGTTTATTTGGCACCTCTTGTCCTCCCTTTCCTAGAGTGGACATTGCCCTGACAGGTTTAGATAGTGATTTTATAATGTAGCCGTCTGTAGCCACTCCTGAATATAATGATGTTTAATCTCTTTTGTCATGACTTCCAGATTTCTACCTTCTCATTTCTGCTTTACACATCTTTTTCACCAGTGCCTGAATATGGGCAAGAAGCCAAGCAATCAGATCTGAGAGAAAGTAGGTTGTTTCTCTCTAGCTTCCTAGGTGGAAACACTTGATTACTGGTCCCAGTCACTGAGTACTTGTTAATGCTATTTGTCATGTAACATTGGTGGCTTTTCTCACCACGATGTTTTCTTTCATCCCTTCCTTCTTTTGCATTTTGATTGCAGGGTTGGATACTCAGCTTTAGCCGCTTATGGTTGGGGCTGTTGAGGCTCAGAGAACTGGACAATCAAGCTTTTTCCCTCAGTGAGCTCAGTTTTTTCTTGTCTCTTGCTTCTCCTGATGTTTAGTACCTCTCTATTCCTGGAATTGTGGTAGTGAGAAGACTCTCACAATGTGCTCTGGGTGTATCACACAGCCAGCCTGTAGTTTACAAACGGGTATGTGTTTAGCCTGGGAGCAGCATTGGTTTGCTGTATGATCTGCATAAGGTATGGATCTGTAATAGCCCTAGCTAAAAAGCTGTTCATACATCCCCACCTGGAAGCCAGCCTTCTGTCCGTATCACCTGAGAATTTCCTTCTTTACACACAACCACCAAATGTACCTGCTTAATCTAAGGCTGTAGTAAGAAGAAGGGTAGTTGTTCCATTACATACGGAGTGATTGGTCAGGTGGAAAGAAACTGCTGCCTTTGTGAGTTTCTCTTCCCATATGTTGGATGAATTCCACCTTGTCCTACTTCACAATGGTCAGATCTTAAAGAATGCCTGCAGAAATAGCTACTGCGAAACTTAGAGCTCTAGGTTGCCAGATTGTAATCCAGAGGTCACTGCTGGTCCTCACAGCCTCCTAAGGCTGTGCCAAGGAATTTGCAGAAACACAGTGTCTAGTGCTACGTATTAAAATTTATTGACAAGCACATGATGGTCAAAGCAGCTGGCAGTGGTCTGTGCTCCAAAATGTTTGGGAAGATTATGGTCTGGTACAGGATGAGCTTGCTTGCCAGACCTACCATTGACTCTTCATTGTGAATTCTAAAACTCAGGCGCCTTCAGATGCTCCCAGTGTTTACACTTTTGCTTCCCTTTGGCAGTGAAACATATCTTTCTCTGTAGGCACTGGAGTGCTGTGCTCTTAAGCTTCATTGCTTATGTTTGCACAGTGACTCAGATCCTTGCATTCCTCCTGTTGATAATAAAGCCATCTCCTAGGCCTGATAGAAAGCTGGCCAGCCTTGTAGCCCCAGCAGTGATCTGTAGCAGACTTGGACTAGGCTCTTTCAGTCTTTTTTGGTGCTTCCAGCTCCCTTTGAGTGGATGTGCATGTGCAGGAGTCTCCAAGCCTGTATGCATATGATTAACTCCACAGTGCAAACAAGATGATGTTTGATCTTCTGACTAGTGAACAAGATCTCATGTCAGGAAGGAGCATAGCTGTTGATGTTCAGCAGACAGGCTGATCACTTCTCAAACACTCCTGCTCACACTACAGAGGCAGCTTACTGCTGTGCCCACAGCTGCTTGTTACGTCTTGCAAGGATGCTCATACCATCCTGTCTTCTGTACTCTAGGTTCCTTGTGACCTTTCCTCTCCCCTTTTCTCAGTTTGAAGGAAGGGAAACCATGGCCTGAAGACAGTGGAAAGGAGATGGGGAAAGGAGGGAGGTGTTATTACCAAGCCTGTCCCCAGGATCACTGGATGTGGATGGGAGGGAGGGAGAGATGGGACTTGAGTGTAGCTAATGTCAGAGATAGTGCTCAGAGCTGTTTTGGCAGCAGCAGCGTCACAAGGCAGAGCAAGCTGCCAGTCCTTGTTAAACAGTGCATGTGTGTCACAGGTCATGACTGCACATTCATGGGAAATGGCTCTTTGGTTGAGCTTGGCTTGACTGCTTCTAAATCCAGTTGCTTGGGACTGTTTGCAGGTGACAGCATTACCTGTGTGAGCTGTTTTACCAAATGTAGTCAGTCTTGAGGCATAGTTGCTAACCTGGATCAGATACAGGCTGGTTTTTTTATTCTGCAAATCTTGGAGGAGCCCCAGGTGGTAACTTGCATCCTCCTTGCTGCAGTAGTTGTTTTTATGCCAGTGAGATGGACACTTCAGGCAGCAAATTTTTCCCGTAAATGTTTCACCAGCAAGTCAAAGGGAGAAGACAGCCTTTGCTGTCACACCTCATTCCTGGTGTCTCCTGTAAATGGGTAAAATACAGCAGGAGACACATCTTTTTGCCACCTTACGTGCTCTGTGGCAGTTAAGCAGAAGGTCTTTCTGTCCTTCGCTCTGTGTTGTATTTAGCACATCCTTTTTACACAACAGCACCAAGCACACACTGCTCTTTGAAGTATAGGTGCCAGAGACTGTCTGGCAGGGCCTCTCTGTCAGCTCAGTAGGAAACCAGAAGTGAAAAACTCACAGACAGACAAATGGGATAAATCTTTAACTTCACTTAACTTTTCATGTGTCCCAGAATTCTACCACTGTTTTCTGTTGCTTACCCAAAGACTCTGGGCTGTGAGCACATTACAGACAGTATTAAATTCATTTCACAGTGTCCTGAGCATGGCTCAGACACGTAAAGCTACTTACCTGTCACTCCTCCTCATCACACTAAGTGACACTGCTTCCACAGTGACACTGCTTAGAAAACTGAATTCAGACCTCCTCTTGTGTTAGCAGATGTCTTCATCCCAACACCATCTGTCTCCTGCTTCCTCCCTTTGCTCTTCCACTACTGTGAGTGGGAAAGCCATTCCTGTGCCTTGCCAGGGAACCCTGTTGTGGCTTGCTAACCTTACCTGGCATCATCAGGATTTAGCTCTCAAGAGTGCAGCAATGGTTATCCCTGCTGTGACTGAGGTCTCTACCCCAACATGCACTAGTAGACACTGGGCAGGGAGCACTATATCATCCACATTCTTACATTTGCCTTGGTGTTCTTCTACTGACTTGTAGCTGTGGTGTGGTTTGTGTCTGACACACTGCTGTTGTGTTACAGCAGTGGGCCCAATACCCAATTCCTTGGGACCTGTTAAAGCTACACACCAGAGTCAAGCTGATAGCAATCTTTTACTCTTATCTAAAAGGAAAAAAACACTGAAAAACAGAAGGGAAGTGAATCTGCTTGAGAGAAGAGATGGCTTGGCAAGGCAGAGATGGCACAGCAGCTCCAGAGCACTGCAGCGCTGGGGGAGTACCTGTGGTTGTTCAGTGCCACTTTGACTGTAACGGTTTACATCTTCATGCTTGGCAGGACATTTTTCAGGGGCTGCCTGTGCTGAAAGCTCTTGCAAGCTAAAACCTTATCAGCTGGTGTCTATTCTAGGACTATGTCCTAGTGCAGTGTGTTTTTGCAGTCCCTGTTCAGGTGTTTATATTTTGAAGTGTGAATTGCCATTTGTTCCTTATCACTTGAGATGTCAACTCCAAAGTGAATGAAATCTGACAGGCTGTAAGCCTAGAAATAACTCCTGTGAAAACTGCCCCTTGTGCTGCTGTGCTGGCTGTGGACTTCAGCAGGCTGCTCCTCTCCCTGGCCTGCCTCTGCTGTAGCAGGCACTGCAGCTAGAGAAGCTGCCCTGGTTGTGCCTTTGGGGAGAGGAAGGGAGCCCCCTGTCCTCACATGAAAGAGACTCTGCAAGGTTTTGACTGGGATAAAGTCATTGACTAACTCTTGTTTCCTTAAATGTCCCATATCTGCTTGAATGGAATTTTGAAACTGTTCTGGCCTCACATCCAGGTCTCGGTTATCATCCCCACACCATTCCCAGGTGGGGATGGGAAGCCTGTGTTCCTCCTGTCTTGCAAGCACATTTCTTTCATTTTTCATTAGGCAGGGCCGGATCCTGGCAGATGGGTATTCATCAACCCAGACATCCAGGGCAGTCTGAGATGTGAACAGCCTCTTGCTGAGACCAGCTGGAGAAAGTGGTATTGTTAGCTGATTTACCAGAATCCCATGTCTTTCCTATTCTCAGATCAGCATCTTCATGACTCACCTGTCCAACTATGGGAATGACCGTCTGGGACTGTACACTTTTGAGAGCTTGGTCAAGTTTGTGCAGTGCTGGACCAACCTTCGCCTGCAAACATTGCCCCCTGTCCAACTTGCAAAAAAGTACTTTGAAATCTTTCCCCAGGAGAAAAATCCCTTGTGGCAGGTGAGAAGACAGCTTTAACCACTCCTAGTACTTTTTTCAAGAGTATGTCCCACATTTAAAATGTGGTAAGGCTGTGATCCAGAGCACAGAAGGGTAGTGCATAAAGCTTTTAGGTTTAACCTTTGTGACTTGAAGCTGCAAGTGACAAATTGCAAGGTGGAAGGGGTGGGCAGTAGGACACAGTTGAGATGTGAGCTTAGAGACCAGAATGGCTGTCATAAGTGACCAGGGGGCAGGCTTGCAAACACTGGAACATGAGAGAGTTTATCATAGAGCAAGCTGCTGTGAAATATTAAGTGTGTACAGCTATGTTTGGTGCTAGAATAACTTGCAGGCTTGTTAATGTGATTAATCTGAAAGTAATTTCACACTGCAGGATTCACGTTCATTAAAGAAAAACATGCCTTTGCCACTTTATCCCAGTGCAGCAGCTCTCTGCATGTTGTCTCTCTGCCAGAAGTTCTCAGATGCTGAGCTGTATCATAGTGGCTCAGCCCATCATGGCTACATAAGGCAAGGCCTGTGGTTGGAGCTTTCAGAGAGATTTTTGGCTCCCATCTCACTTTGGAGCTTTTGAAACATTCCCCCATGTCTTTATGTAACACTTCTTGATGCCTGGCAGAGCAGCAGTGTGGTTGTGAAGTGTTCTTCATATGCTAATAGCATTTTCCCACGAGGGCTGGCCCTGCAGCTTTTCCTCCCCTTTCCTTTAGCTCCTGTGATAAAGTTTAATCCTATCACTTGTGCTGCAGAATCCCTGCGATGATAAGAGGCACAAGGATATCTGGTCCAAAGAGAAAACATGTGATCGACTTCCAAAGTTCCTCATCGTGGGACCCCAGAAAACTGGTAATGTGAATACTTTATCTAAAGACAGATTGCAGCTTGCATCTCATTCCTCCAGAGCAGGGAGGGTCAGCGCTGTAGATCTCTGTGGCTGCCATTGGTGTGAGCTGCCAAATGGCTGCAGAGGACATGTCAGAGAATCTCAGATTTGTCGTAAGCTAAATCTGGCAAGTCTGTCAATACTTCGGGTGCTGACACTTTGCTTGGCCTGATGTGATTTGCAGAGAAGAGCCCTACCTGCAGCCTTGTGTTTCGACTTTCCCATGTAAGCTCAGAATAAACAAGACCTCTCTGTGTCACAACACAAGCTGTCAGCAGGACTAAACACACGCTTAGCACGGAGGGCGATGAAAGCCTCCTAGTGCTTGTATTGTGACAGATCTGTGCACCCACTGCATGCTCTATGTCACTGTCAGTGGGCGGCAGAGATCCTCGTTTGTATGACCTCTGTCACCACCTCTTAATTGCTGTGTCCCTGTATATGGCAGTGATATGACAGTATATACAGTACAGAAGAGTCTCATCTAGGCTGAAGAGAGCGAAATCTGTTCAAAGCCAGGTCTTCAAACCTTGATGTTCTCTGTAGTGCAGTGGAACAGCAGCTGCCAACTACGCACAGCAAACAGTGATCCTGGCCTTGGGAGGAAGCCTGTCCCAGCCAAGCTGCTGTCTGCTTCCTCTGTGAAGCTCATTTGGTGTGTGTGTAGCATGAGCCCTTCTATATCATGGCCCAAGCTGCTTGCAATGATGCAGCAAAAAAAACCCTCTCAGCTGCTTTATTTGCCTCCTGGGAGCTTACAGCTGTGTGCTGAGAAGGATTATCTGTTTCCATTTGGTAAAGGGAAAACATCTACAGGCAGGCCAAGACACCTCTAGCTGAATTCTCATCCAAAGACATGAATGCTGTCCTTAGCACATCTCCTTCCTGAACACACAATACTGTCCTGCAGTGTCCAGGCCACTTCCCATTTGGCAGGTATGGGTTCTGCTCATGACAGTGTGGCTGAGCCACCATGGAAAACAAGGCATGGAGGCAGCCAACATGAATATGACATCTGTCATACTAAGGAGGTGACTTAAATCAGCTGCAGAAGATGAAATGTGGGATTGAACTGCTCAGTCAATTCAGTCCCAGCACCCTTGGTGTCACTGCTGCTGTAACCTGCATGAGTTAAGGGATGCACAATAGGAGTGTCCCTGTCTGGGGACTGTTTTTGCAGCGTAGGTAAGGCTTTGCATTCAGCCAAGGATGATGTGTCACCCAGGCTCCATTAACTGGTTCCTGTTGCAGGTACAACAGCTGTGCACTTCTTCTTGACCATGCATCCAGCTGTCACCAGTAACTTCCCAAGTCCATCCACCTTTGAGGAGATACAGTTTTTTAATGGACCTAACTATCATAAAGGCATTGATTGGTAAGAAGTCTGATGTGTTCTATTCTGTGATAAGGTGCACCCATGTCTTCTCTCGAATGTATGTCCACCTCAGCCACTTCAGTAGCTTCTCTCTTTCTGAACAGCTGTTTTCGTTGCTACTGATTAGTGCATGTTCTCTGTTTTCCTGCTAACCCCACTGTGTAGTCCCAGAAGCAGGACAGGCAATTTGTTATTTTACTGACTGTTCACCAGGAGATTACGAGGCATGGTTTAGCTTTAAAAATTCAGTCTTTGTTAAATTTACTTCTGTCATGAGGTTTCTTTTCCTTTGACGTGCAAAACAGACAACAGTGTGCTCATTAAAAAGTTCTCTGGGGTTTCTGAGTTAAGACACATAGTACAGAGGGGGCAACTTTCCTGCTGTTCTTAGCCTTTTAGATTTAGAGCCATCACTGCATTCCTTGCTCTGGCTCCAGTATCCACGTGCATACTTTGATCTTCACCTGCAAAAGCATGCAGTTAGGATAAAGTGTTTGCACCTGGCAGAGAGATTTTGTGTCACTGGGACTATCATTGGTGTTATCATACCACTGTGTTTGCAGGCAGAAAAATTCTAAAGGTGTCTTTTGCCCAAAGCTTTAACTCTGCGGTCCCTTGTGCATGGCTCTAAGGGATGGCTATGTGACAGTAAGACATTCTGCCATGGGATTTCTTTGCCTGTGAGCTGTGGGAGATTCTGTCTTAACTTCTCCAACCATTTAGAGGACTGTTGAAAAGGTACTGAAAGGTGGTTTATACTTGAGCAAATCTCATGTGAGTCAAGTACTACAGAGCAGTTGCAATAGCTGACAGGTAGGCCTAGAAAGCTTAGACTTTTGTATGCATACCCTGGAAAAGTCATCCAACTTGAGTGTAACATCACATGCAGGAGGAGAAATTTTGTGTTTAGCATAACATTTGAGTTCATTGTACAGCTTACATTTCAGCAGAGACCAGTATACCAGTGCTTTACAGTGCCCTGTTGCCCCATTAACCCTATCCTATCATTACCTCAATGTCTTTAAGTTTCCACATTGCTAATTTGATAAGCTCCTGTGAGACAGAGCAGAGCTCTTTGTCCTGCATCTCAGCTCTGGACTCGAGGTACAGAGATACATGATACTCTTGGACAAAACATCTTTTTTGTAGAGCTTGCAACTAGAACCCTACCCTCACCTTTTCCTTTCCCCACCCCGCCAAGGGCTTGGGGAACACTCAGCAAANTTAGACAGGATTAAACAAGTGGTCAGTATCAGGGCAAGCAGTTGAGTCTGACCTTACTCTTGGACAAAACATCTTTTCTGTAGAGCTTGCAACTAGAACCCTACCCTCACCTTTTCCTTTCCCCACCCCGCCAAGGGCTTGGGGAACACTCAGCAAAATACTTTCTTACCCTTTTATCATCTTCAGCTTTCTCCATTGTGCTCTGCCACTTCTTTCCGAGTCAGGCCTCTGCCAGCTCTGCACCCATTTGCCCATTCACTGGGGAGGTGCAGTTGTCCTGTGAACTGTGCCTGTTGAAAAGCAGCAAGGCCATCATTTTGTGTTGTGCTATCTCTTGGCTGGGCCATGCTGCTCACCAGCATCCCATCTGTTTGGCAGGTACATGGAATTCTTTCCCATACCCTCCAATGCCAGCACAGACTTCATGTTTGAGAAGAGTGCCAATTACTTTGACACAGAGGTAGTACCAAAACGTGGTGCAGCCCTGCTGCCTCGAGCCAAAATCATTACTGTTCTGATCAACCCTGCTGATCGAGCCTATTCGTGGTACCAGGTAACTTACCTGAACTGTTCCATGGGTGAGGGCCAGAGAGATGTTCCAGTGGGGCGAGGCAGAAAGTCCATGGGTCGGTTTCATAGAAGGGACAAGGGTACATGATGCAGGCTGCCTGCAGAGCGTGGATGGAGTTACTTACAAAGGCATTGGTGGGTAGTTGTGCAGTCAGTGGGATCTGCAGAGGGTAGGATGGTGTGTTCCTGCTCCTAAACGGTGTATGTTTTTCAGCACCAGCGTGCTCACAATGACGCCGCGGCGCTCAATTACACCTTCTACCAAGTGATCTCTGCCAAATCTCAGGCGCCTCAGGAACTGCGCAACCTGCAAAGCCGCTGTCTGCTTCCTGGCTGGTATTCGACTCACCTGGAGCGCTGGCTAACCTACTACCCCTCTGGGCAGGTAGGAGGTCTGACGGCAGAGGCTCTGACAGAGCCCCTCGTAGGTTGAGTGAAGAGAACAGACTGTAACATGTGCATCTGCTTCCCCTCTCCTTGTTTTCATTTCATCTTTTGTGGTGTTTCCTGGAAGAACTGCCTTCCTCCCATTATGACCTGATAAGAAATCAGGCATTATACTCTGAGCTTGCACTGTACTGTATTTGTGAAAGTAAGAGAGGACACTAGTCTCCCAGAGAGCTCCAGAATATTGAGAAGTTCAGCAAGTGCAGCAGTGTTAGTACTGTCTTCCTTTCATCTTAGCAGCCTGCGGCTCAGGGACCCTCTTCAGGCCCAGTAGGTGTTCAGCTACTTGCTGACATTTCATTGCTTTAAAGGGAGGCTTCTGGACTCTGACACTTGTTAGTTCCCATGCTGTGAAGCCTTTAGCCATTCGTTGAAGGGAAACTTCACTGCAGAGATGTCAGGTTTCTGTGTTTTGTGTATACCTTTGCAAAAAGTCAGTTAATAGACAGTTTAGACCATTAGCGTCTGTAAATCCCTAAGAAACTTACAAACTGTCTAATACAGGATTTATTTTTCCAAGTTCCTTTCTGCTGCTGGGGCTATCCTCAATCTGTAATCCAGCAGAGGCTTATAATGCCCATTTAGACTCTTTTTCTCTGCCAGAGCAGCAGCCTAAATTGTGCATGACAGATCTGCCAAGACTAAAAGAGACATGGGAAAACGTTCTTGGGCTTGTATCTCATTTCCCTACTATTCCTGGAGGTTACTGCTGTGAGGAATGATAGAGCCAGACACACCATGCTCATTCTGTCTTCCTGCCTTGCCCAGACTTCAGTTCATGTGACTATTTTTCTGTTCTGTTCTTTGGACTAGGTAATTTATTAGAACAAATGTTAATTTAGGTACTTAGCACAATGGCTGCTGACATCTGAAAAGAATACTTGAAGTTTCTAGAGACAATCTGAAATCATGGTACTGCTGGGCCTTAGGGCACAGTTACAGGGAGTCTGGCTAAAGGCAAGGTTATTAAGCAAAGCTTCTGATGATGTATTGGTTTATGGTACTTGTGGCATGTGTCATAACTTCTGTGGTGTTAAATGGACCACATCCCTACGCCATGTTGCTCTAAAACAAACAAGCTTTGGCAGCCTTTACTCGCATGCCAGGGCAGTTTTGAGATTGAGGAAGCTTATGGGTGATATTCAGCACAAGCTGTTAGAAGTTAAGGTGGCTGTTGTCTGTCTTTTCAGCTTCTCATTGTGGATGGTCAGGAGCTGAGACACAACCCTGCCTCTGTCATGGACAACATCCAGAAGTTCTTGGGAGTTACACCACTCTTCAACTACACCCAGGCCCTCAGGTAGGGCAGTTGTTCTTGAAAGGACATGTTCTAGCCAGGTGTGATATTAATAAGTACTTATGTGGAAGAATACTTCTAATCTCTGGTTTCAGAAGCATACCTAACCCCAAACTCCTGCTAAGTCAAAGGCTGTTGCTCAGCTATTACTGTGATCTTGCCCACAGTGCAAGTGCAATTAATCTGAACAGATAAAGTGCTAGTTGAAGGTGAACTGTGACTCTAGCAGCCTTCAGTGGTAACTGCAAACTCTGTGGAGATCCTGAATGTTGCTCTTTGCAGCTGAAACCCATGCTTTCATGCCTTCTCTGCTATCAATGCCAATGCTAGTTGAGGGTAGTGGGTGGGGGGTGTGTGTGTGTGTAAGCATGCAGCAACTGCCCTTTAGCAGCAAAGGAGAACTAATGTACTTCTCCTGCAGCTGTTTTTCACTGGCGGATGGCTCCCCAGGAGAGGGCAGATTTAGGGAAATGTCAGATTACCTGGAAGCCTCACTTGCTGAATGAAGCACATGTGATGGTAAATGGCCTATTTACAGTGGTGATCCTGGCTGAAACCTTTCAGACAGGGCACAAAATAAACCATATTGGTACTTGCTCAAACCTCAAGCTGACCTGTGGACAACTGAGGGGACAGACCAAACCCAGACATGGTTCCTATATGCCTGTTTTTTAATAAGAAAATAGAAATTGACTCTTTAAAATAATTTAATTGGAGGATTCTCTAATTCTTCTCAACAAGGAGATTTAAAAGAATTTACATACGCTAGAATATTTAATATTATTTCACGTTCCCCAGAATAAACAGACAAAGGTTCTAACACCTCTGCAGTTTATATAAAGCTGAAGCAGTCATGGTCAGAATGGGTGATGAGAAGTTCTAAAACACCAATGCCACAAATAAACCCAAATTCAATGTGTAAAGCCTTGAAATGGGAAATACCTATGGAGTTACTTCATTTCTGCTGCTACTAATTGGGCATGTGGTCATGTCTTTTAAAGACAACTGTCCTTTTCAGATTTGATGAAGCAAAAGGATTTTGGTGCCAGCTGCTAGATGGAGGAAAGACTAAATGCCTAGGAAAGAGTAAAGGAAGAAAATACCCTGATATGGATTCCTCGGTGAGTAACTGCCTCAAACCTGTTAGCAGCATAAGATACAGAAACATCCCAGCAAACCAGACCTGATTTTCCTACCATCTGTGTCCTAGATGCCCTACGGCATGTGTTGAGGATAACTTTTTTTTTTTTCCCACACTAATATGGTCTGTATTTTCCACACAGTCACGGCTGTTCCTAAGGGACTTCTACCGGGAACACAACATCGAATTATCCAAGCTGATGAACAGACTTGGGCAGCCCCTTCCAACCTGGCTCCGAGAGGAACTGCAGAACTCCAGCTGGAGCTGAGAGGGACTGCCTTACTTCCAGTGCCATTGGGATGTGTGGTGCTTCAGTGCCCAGTGCCCTGTGATGGCATGTCCTGTCAAGCCAAAACAACTGGACCAACAAGCAGGAGCAGAGATTGTGTATGCGGAGCCTTTCCCCACCATTGGGAAGGGCTGCTGCCTCTGACAGGGCCCTGGGACATGGATTGCGAGTCACAGTCTTGAGTATCAATGGTGTGTTACACTTCTTTTACTTCCAGGAAGCATGTGGAATGCCTGCCCTACTTTGAGCAGGGGAGAGGGCATGGTTAACACTTTAAATTCCTCTTCTCAGTGTATGGGCACTAGCTGGAGGGTTAATGTGTTATTTCTCTTGAGTCCAGAAGTAAGAGAAGGCAGACTTAAGAGGTGAGCTATCAAGCCCGCTGCTGAGAAAAGAGCAGCAGCTTAATAAAGGGGGAATCAAGCCTAATGAACTCCAGCTTTTATCCAGTAGTCTGTTTGGCAGCAGCAGGGTACAAGAACACCTTTGTTCCTCCCCATGCAGAATACAGTGGCCGTGATCATTACTTACTTACAGTGCCAGTGCGTGTGGCTGTGGGAGACTGCGCCTTCTTGGAGAGAGATGGAGCAGATATAAGATTGTCTCTCTCCATCTGCAACATTGCTAGTATGATAACAATGTCCAGTGACTTTGAGCAGTGGGAGATAAGGCAAAGCTGTGGATACTGACACAGAATTGATCTGTTACCTTGGCAAAATTGTTGCCATATATGGCAATATGGCAAGTACTTCTGTGCAGGGACTTTCAAAAGATCAGTGAGCAGTACATCCCCTCAGAGCAATTTGGAGGCACAGCAGCTGGGGAGGCAAAGCTCAGGTACTGTAAAATAAGGCTGATGATACAGCTGAAAGCAAATAATTCAGTTCTCCATTTCTGATCAGCTTAAAAAAACACCCCAAACACCCCAGCAACAGAGTCGAGCTAGCACCTCTTTTAAGCCCCTTGCAGTCCAACAATCTTGGGAGAAAAGCAAAAAACAAAAACAAAACAAAACAAAACAACAAAAAAAAAAAACCAAACCAAAAACAAACAAAAAAAAAACCTAACAAAAAAACACATTTAAAAGCAGAAGGCTTTAAGTTAGTTAGCAGAAGTGGTTTCCTGTGTCTAAAAGGGGCTGTTTAATTTACTACATCTGCATACAGTCGAGTTCACAAAGGTGCTTTGCCTCCTGCAGTTGCTGGACAATTAGTCTCAGAGGAAATCTATCACAGTTGGACGCATTTTCTGTTGCTGAGCCATGGGCTTCTGGAGTTGCATGAGCTAGTGTCCCTCCCAGGCACAGATGGTCCTTGGAGATAGCTGCAGTTCCAGAGAACAGAGGGGCAGGACCCATAGGGACAGATTATGGGAACTTCCACAACTGCCACAAGCTCCTTTTCTCCTACCCTGAGAGAAGCTGCTTCAACCAAGCTTTTCCATTGAGCCTTAGGTATTGTGTATTTCTCAAAGAATGGTGCATTTACCGTTGTATGTAAATGTATATAATATGCAATACAGTATTTTATTTCATGTGCCCTTGGAAAGGGTTATTTTGTGCAGCCAAAACAAAGATAGAAAAGACTAGAACACCCTCTCTGGCTCCTGTTAGAGAGAAGAGCCCAACTTCCTGCACTGGATTCATGTATAGCATCATTCACATTGAATGATAATGGAAAAATCCTTGGCTCTCGAAGCTGAGCACAAGTGTCTGAATAAAGGCTAGAAGTAGTAGTAAGTGGAGATTCAATAAATGTACTACTTATTTTTCTTCTTTGTGATGATTTGGAGTGATGTCATGGCCTCTAAAGCTGGTAGAAGGGTAAGAAAAACTGAAACACCTGCTCCAGGTCTTATACCTGCTATCTGGGAGAGCAACAACTGTGTTTACTTTGTAACAACACAGAAACGTCCTGTGGGTTCTTGCTCTGCAAGTGCACCTGCAGGCTTGCAGAAGCTGGCACAACCACAACCCATAGTGAAGATCCCTGTACTTACTGGTGTGCACTAGCAATGACTTTTGGGCCATCCCTGGCTACTGTAGTAGTTTCCAGCTGCTGTGCTGCAGCAACAGAGCTTTGCTGTGCACTGCCTGCTCAGACCTTACACTGACTGGAAACAAAATGTTTAAATTGTCACTGTTGTAACAGTTCTATAAGCCAGCCTGCACTCTTCACCAATAAACATGGCAGCAGCTGTTTTTGCATGATGCCAAAGGAGGAGGGAGAGGATCTTAGGGACCAATGCTAGTGACCCTCTGTTAAACCCAGTTTCCTGCTCTTAAGCCATTACAGGTTATCAGTTTACTTATGCAATTGCTTCATACTTTACCTCAGACTATGGAACATCTTTCAGGAGATAGATGGATTTAAACATTAAAAAAACAAGGTATCAGGAATAAATGTTGGGTGGGGCTCACTAAATGTCAAGGTTAGTTTACTGGCAATAGTCCTTCACTCAAGGCAGCAAAGGGCAGCTGTGTAGTCTCACTATCTATTATTTCCCTCTCCTCAGCTGCCCTATTTCTATGCTATGCTAGTTCTTACTGCTTATGCTGATGGCAAACAAATCACCTGCTGGGGTCAGATCCAAATGTGGGATGTCTTTATCTGATCTAGCTGATAAGGAAGCACCTTCAAGTCTGGTAACTCCCTCTGACAGCAGACTGCTGCAGAAGCTACTCTCTTTCCAGACCTCCCTTTAAAGCTGTGGAAGCAGACATCCCCTCCTAAGAGCAGCCCTTATGTCAGAAGCTCTAGGATACCAAAAATCCAACAAAAACACCTTTTCCAGTGAGGGAACACCAGTTAATGGATACTGAGCTGTTAGGCACTTGCACATTACAGACTCTCACACTTCATTTCAATACCGGAAATAAACCTCATCTTACCTCACAGTTCAGAAAGAGAGCTTCAGGGTAAGCAGATCACTTCTAAAACAAGGAGAATGGTAGGCCACAGAACATTGCTAGAGTTTGCTACGTAGAAAACTGACCCATTTTAAAAAGGAGTCATTTGGCCCAGGTATCAGAAAGGCAGCTGACTGTAAGAGAAACAGCAGCCAGGTCACTTCACACTGAGAACTAAAAGGGCTCACAAAAGGTGAGAACTGACAAAACAAACACTAGGGAAAGAAAAAAGAAAAAAAAAATCTCTTTATGACTCTTGCTGAATCCTGAGCATCTCCTGGCTGACAGGCTGCAAATGCAAGCACAATACCAAGACAAAAGCAGCTAACACACACACAGGCTGCCTCAAGCTAGGCAGAGTACCTGGCATCATGCAGTAGGACATGGATTCAAGACTGGTACCTCCTCACCAGTTTTCACAGCTGGCAGTTTGTTCCTTCCCCATTTTTTTCAGAGTATAAACGCTGAGCATTGTTAAGATGAGGAACTAGTGCATGCATGCTGCTGAGAAACACTTTGCAAGCTGGTTTTTCAACCAAAAATATTCCCAATGCTCTCATCTCCACTACTCTTGAGAACTATATAGAAATAATTTATTAGTCTAATTTTGGCTTTAAAGCATGGCCTTTTTCCAAGACTCCATTTCTCCCCATTTCTCATCTGGTCTCAAAAATGCTTGTAAAGCAGCATGTCCATAATGGTGACACTGCTGCAGCAGTCTGAAAGCCAGCTCACATTTATTTCACTCACAGTAACAAAGGATCATAAATCAGGCTAGTCTCAGAACCCCACCATGCCTGTGGAAAAGGTGCATTGCAGGACTGACTTAGACCAACATGCTGA
The DNA here is from genome assembly GCA_013399055.1 of Ramphastos sulfuratus. Lineage (NCBI taxonomy): Eukaryota > Metazoa > Chordata > Aves > Piciformes > Ramphastidae > Ramphastos > Ramphastos sulfuratus. The sequence continues at coordinate 18,671 of WBNM01021141.1, forward strand.
CATTAAGGTTCTGCACAACAACTGCCTTTAAGCCCCAAACTTTCTGACAGAGATGCTCTCCTTCCTGAAGCATGACATGGAACAAAAAAATGTGGGAACCCAGTCCCTGTTCATAGTTCATGCTATGCACATCTACTGTATATAATAGACAAATCTATTTCTAGCATTTTTCCCTTCTCAAAGCTCACATCCTTCATGGCTGTGTAGCCTGGGCAGTATTAAGTAGGTATGAAAGCTGTAAGCAGGCAGCACCAATAAGGGGGAAAAAAAAAGGTCTCTTGCTCAGGCAATAGAGTCACTGTCTTTATACCAACATGAAACACTGCCCCACTGAAGCTGCCTACTGACCACACACACCATTTGCATTTGGACATTGCCCTGAGAAAAAGCATTAAGTAACCATAGACTCAAACAAAATCCAAGCATAGAACACCCCCAAGCTGCACTTGCAGCTTTCACAGGTTAAAGCTGTGAAACTCTTGGGCAGGTGCCTCCCCAGCCCTTCCCCAAATTCAAGTACTCTTAAATACTCTCAAGTACTCTTAAAATAAGCAAAAAGAAGTTCAAAATTCACATCTGAATTATGAGTGTAGGAGGGAGGAGGTGTGCTAGTGAGAGAAGAAGTAGTTTAAAAAAAATAAAAAAAAGGGAACAGATGAAAAAAGGTACCACTATTTAAGAAAGCCTTTCTTTACACTCAGCGGGGTCATATGGCACTTCTATTTGGGCATAGAAAGAGCAAACAAAATATTCCAAATAAACTGTAGTTGAGAGCTATTCACTCACTCAGACTTAAAACAAAAGTCATAAAACAGTCATCAACAAATTCTGAGAAGTCCTCATGGTCCACTCTGCCCTTCTCTTTTCAGCAGACTGAGCACACTTTTCTCTTTCTACAGACTCTCTCCCTAGGTGCATCCTGGAAAATTCAGCTTAATACTGTCTGTCTCTTAATGTCTACGTAAGAAAAATACAACTTCCCTAACTCCTTCTTAGAGAAGATGATTTCAAATGTACCTTACATTACATCTGACTGGCAGGTACCAGGAGATAGTGATGAACTTCATGGGTACATCAATGTTTATTTCCGTCAACTCTGGGGTCTGCAAGATACTCTAGTACTGTGTAGCAATAACCAAGCTACTGCTAAATAAGCAGGGAAGGTAAAAGTTTGTATTCTGCTCCAAAACACAACAGTTATAGGCATGATAAAAACCCCAAACCCATGCAAAAAATTAAAAAACAGTTTAGGTTCAACAACTCCCCTGTTTCTGACAAGGTTCTCAGAGGAAGAAAATGCATATCCCACATTAATACAAGCAACAGTAAATAATACTAGACAGCAGCACAATTTTCAGCTAACTCCAGCTCTACCTGTTTCTAGGCACATTGCTTCATCAGACAGTAACTCCAAGTCAGATTGCTCCTGGAGTGTTAAGACACTGAAGTCCAGAGGCAAAGAATTCTGATAACTCATATTCCTGGAAACTCATATTCAACAAGCAAGAAAGATGGTTGCAGGTGAATAGGTCCAGAGACAGGAGAAGAGCCACCCCAATCTGAGGCTGGCATAATTGATCTACATAGAAAAAGGCTATCTGCAGCATGTGTTCTCAGGAATGAGGCTTGCAATGATTAAAATCTTTATTTTATCCATTCCCTATTAGGAAGAAAACCAACCAAACCATATTAATCACAGAATGTCTGAGGTTAGAAGAAACCTTAGAGACCTACTCCAGTGTCCCTGCCATGGGCAGGAACACCTCTGAACTAGACCCAGCTGCTCAAGGCCTCATCCAACACAGCCTTGAACAGCCCCAGGGAGGAGGCATCCACAACCTTCCTGGGCAACCTATTGCAGAGTCTCAGTACCCTTGTACTGAAGAACTTCTATGATCCAGTCTAAGCCTACTCTCCCTCAGCTTAAAACCATTCTCCCTAGATACCCTTACAAAAAGTCCCTCTCCAGCCTTCCTGCAGGTTCCCTCCAAGTAGTGGAAGGCAGCTCTAAGGTCCCTCCAGAGCCTTCTATAGGCTGAACAACTCCAGTTCCCTCAGCCAAACCTCAGAGTAGAGGTGTTTTTTGATACCAAAACCTCCTTCCCTAG
>WBNM01021143.1:0-58654 GCA_013399055.1 Ramphastos sulfuratus
ACCATTCTATGATTCTAGTTCCACAGAACACTGAGCTTTCTAACGTTCTGTGATCAAACACTGCAGTTTATACAATAATGCTGGTTCTTCCAATGCAGTAATGACTTGAAGAGCTTGCATCTTCTCAGTCCTGCTTGCCTATCGTGGTCGGGGAATGTAATAACATACCCAGGCAGCAGGCTACAATATTTCCTATAATGAAGCTCTTGATTAAAAACGAAGTAACAAACATATTTGTAAAATTTTAAAAACAGTCAAATTTCGGTACTTAATATAAAACTCTATTTTTTCCTAATGTGTACTGGTTTACGTTTTATGTGCCTCTCTAATAAGGATTGTGTGTAAGCAAGAACAGTAACTGCCTGTGTAAGGAATCTAACCATTAAAAAAACCCACGAGCTACCTAAGCATCACAAGAGAGAAAGAAATCCAACTATTAGGGATGAAAGTAGCTAATCCAAAATTGCGATCTAATAAGATTCATACTCTTAGTCAAAATCACTGTTAAATATACTGACTCATTCATATTACCTACAACAGATTGGATGCATAAAAGTTCCTTATGAAAGGACAAGAGAAAGAAAAGGAACAGATTCGACTACAAAGATTTTAGGAGAGGGTAAATGACCACAGCTCAAATAATTAGGATTCTGGTAACTACGATGAAACTCTGCTTTCCTATGATCCTATGAATATCTTTTATTGAAATATACAGAAGTAGTGTATCAGACCTAAAGTACTCAGTATCTGTTTTATCGTGAAGTAGCTAATGTCAAACACAAAAAGTAAATTTAATATGTTAAGAGAGGATAAGAGTTCAAAATTAACACTGCTCAAAAATTATTTTCCTTTGTTCACTGTTAATAGTGATAACAACAATTAAAGCTTTTTCTTAAAATAGTTTAAAAAATGTACTAAGAGATTTTATGTCCTTGAGTAATTGCAGTTGACAAGTCTGCAAGCTCATGGGCTGAGTAAAAGTTGAGGCTAATAGAAGTAATGTGGCATTAATTGGAACAAGGAATACAATGACTAATTTGGTCATCTGATTTTCCATTTGTATTTTGAGTCTCATAAAGACTTCATTCTTTTTTAATTACCTCTGCTCATCATGTTATTCCATTTCCCAAATCAATAGCACAGTATGAGCAGATATAGATTATTTCACAATTTCATCTACAGAATGTTTACGATTCCTTATTTAATTGCGTCTCTTTTGCCACCTGAGTCATTCACCTCTACAGGACTATACTGATCAAATATGACAAAACACAGTTCTTGGGCATGGTACAGAAAAAAGGAAAAAAAAAAATATATATATTTTAATATTCCCAGCTTAAATGTATTTTAAAATTTTCTACCAAGAAAGCACTTTACGTAATAAAAATGTTTTTCTGCTAAGCCTTCAAGCTGACCTCCAAAGATCGGGATATTAAAAAAAAGAGGGTTTACTGAAGTCTATTGAGCAGCGTGTAACACTAGAACATTATGCAGGGAGGACTAAGGCATTCTTATGTAAGCCACTGAACCTTGCCTTCTGTTTTGTGGCCTGTAAGAAAACACTTTTCCTCTTATGAATTAAATCAACAAACCTTAATGCTTAAATATGGTCACAGTGAAATGAAAGAGTTTCAGGACCTGCTGACCCCTTTCCAGAATTCGACATTAAAAGAGAGATGCAAAGAAATCTGCACTTTGAAACTAGCTTAAAGCACCTCTCTTGCTGTACATCTCTACACTGATTCAATCGTTGCTTTTATAAGACTTGCTATTGTGGCCTCCATTTACTGATCAAAAGCTAAGAAAGCAAATTTTACCTTGTGTCACTGAAGATACAATGTAACTTACCGCTCTAAAACTAAATTAACCTTATCTACCAGCTCCTCATAGATATCAAAACTAATTCACAGCACTGACTCAGAAAATAAATATTCTATCTGAACTTCACCGAAAGTGAAATGCCTTCCACACTTCATCGTATGTTACCTACTTAGTCAAATGAAATTTGAATTTTCAAGATTGTATTATCACAATTCAGTAATTTAATTATCACAGCCTTCTCTTTCCCAGCTTTACTTGGGGAGCACAGTGCATGTTCTCCTCTAGAAACAGGTCTGTACTAGAGCCATTTGAAATACACCACCTAGTACGATCTTGCTAATCAAATTCTGAGATCAAAACTACTCCTCTTCGGAAAGTAAAAAATTACAAGATACAGCTAGAAAACCCAAACCAACAAACACACACAGACACAAAACCAGTAGAGTACCATATATGCTCATCCAGATTTAAAATATTTACTGCAGTTAATTACTTAGTCAAGGTAAATTCATTTTTATCATAGGTGAACAGGAAAAAAAAAAAAAACTGTTGCATACAAACATTGTTTTGTGAAACTATAATAGAGCAACTTTTTAGTAAGTATCAATTTTCAAGGCCAAAAATACAAGGAAGGTTTCAAACACATCTTACTTTTTTTGCACGTGTTGGTATATTCTACAGCAAAATGTGGCTGCTGTCACAGTGTTTGAGTCACTGCTGGCTGGGCACAGAGAAAATTTTCTTCCCAAATGCAGTATAAAACTAATTCCCAAACTAAGGACTTTATTGAAAAAAATATCTGCAACTAGAATTATATCAACAAATAGTTTAAAGAGAAGAAGGTGAATAGGAAGAAGATCTGGTCATATTATGTAACAGCATCAGAACGTGGGCTGCAGCCACAGGGGATTTATGATTGGCCACATTTGGCTACTAGCAAGCAGCCTTGTTTCACTGGCACTAGGAATACTTCTGATCAGAAAACATGAACAGGATGACACTACTGGCTGTTTAATTTGGCCAAATATTTGTTAACTGCCTTCAGCTGGAGCAGCAGTTCATTCATATAAGACAACAAATCAAATCTAAGTAGCAGTATTTGCATTAGATCTGGTTCTAACATTCTGTCCTGAAAAAAACAAGGTACTGCCCACTCTGGGGAATGTGCAAAAACCCATGAGCCAGAAACACTGCTTCGGCTCTTTTCTGTCTTCCTGGACTTTATAAAGTTACATCTTTTCTGAAAACAAGATGCAACTTGTGAATGATGATGACCATTAACGTTATCCAGAGAAATTATACATACAGCTATTACAATTAAAAAAAAAAACAAAAAAAACCCCACTCTGTCTTGATGCTCTGGAATTCTTTGATCAGCTAATAAATGGTCAGCTCCAAGATCCAAGTGTAAAACTCACAAAAACCATAGCAAAACCCAACAGAGCACTCTCAAATTTTTTTAAACAGCCTTAATTACATTGGTTGACTGCAGGCTGCAAGCTGCTTCTGAAACCATGGCATCAGAGGACCACTTCAGACATTTTCCATCAGAAATACCTGGTGCAGACCACAACCTAATATGATTACACTATTTTACCCTGTGATAACAGCCCTTGAACTTTTCCTTCTAGGAGAAGAGGCTTCGAGATAGAAAAGCCTCATACCTTTCTACACTCCACCCTCATTACACAACAGCCCTCAAAAATACAAACACATATAACGTTGTATTCTGTAATTAAACTGTTGTTTACCTCAGGAGTAGTTTGCAGCCTTAATTAAAGAAAGCCTTGTAATGAGGATAGAGTGTACTTCTGGGTATTTTTCAAAGGCACCTTTTACTTACATCAACAGGTACCAGAAGGCTCTTGCCAAGATGTTGGTTAAAAGAGAGACACCAGGCTTCGGTGTAGCCATTCATGTTAGGAACATACTTCTTTATTGTCTCATCATTCAGCCTCAGCCACACACCATCATCATTGTGGATCTATGGGAAACAAGCAACAAAAACGAGCCATGCCCTCCTATAACTGTTCTGTAGCAAGTGAGAATTAACAGACTTCAGACAAGCAGACAACAGCAGCGAAGAAGCAATGATCTTTGCTATGCCCATAAAATGGAAAAAAAAGTAAAGGGGAATATGGACAAAATCAGAATTTCAAAGCAATGAGGACTATCTTTTCAGAAAGCGAGGTGTGAAAATAAATTGACATCAGATCATGCAATAACAATAGGTGCTTTGAGAGAAAAGAGGAAAGAAAGCCAAGCCTTCATGAGCTTTGTAAGTTCCCTTCTTTCCATTTTTCCACTGCTGACGTACTCCAGTAAATAGCAAAAATATTCTCTCTATACAAAGTTCTATTGCAAAAAAGTACATGTGTGGTAGTCTAACAGACTAGTGATCTTTTAGATCTGTATGTGGAAGAAGCCATGAAAATGACACATACACTTGAAATTGTGTAGAGGTAAAATAGTAACTCATGAAGAGGGAAATCCTTAGAGATATTATTATAAGATGATCTCTAGGAATTCTGTTTGCTCACATCAGTGTTACATGGGACTTACGGGAAGTAAGTAAATGACAGCTTTGAAAATTGAAATAGTAAATACTTCAATTTTTGCACTTTATACTTGTTTGTTCTTTAAGTTGCCTATGTTAACATCTAAACATCAAAAAAACCCCAATGTTACTTGCACAAATTAACTTTACGACTTAGCTCAATTTTCAACAGAAAAGTTTATTAATTACCTCGTCAATGAAAGTGATGGATCCATTGACTTTCACTATGCCTATTTGCTCACTCTGAAGGGAAGGGTGGCTACGGATACGAAGCCCTGCACTGTCCTTGGCCACAAATTTGCGAACCTAAGAGAAGCAAAGGAAGACAGCAAGGAAGAAAAAAAATCAGAACAGAGCTCTCAAAGAATAAAAAGAAATAGATTTAACAGATTCTGAAATACTAGCGCTGAGATAGCAGTCTTGAGAGTTGCAGTTTGTTGCTGGTTTCCCATGGCCGCTGTGTAAAACTTCATTTTTTACCACAACCAGTAAAATCATCATGTTAAAAAAAACAGCCCTAAAACTGCATTGACTCAGTCTTGGAAAGATCTGTTATGTCGCGCAGCATTCAGCACAAGCTTCCAATTCTTTTAACAGTTCCCCCCTTCATTTTATTCATTCTTGCAAGCGTCAAGGGTTTTTTTGCCTTTTCACATGTAGTATTTCCAGTAAGTTGCCGACCTGAAACTACCTGTTCTCCTCTGCACTACTGCAGTATTTTCTTTAGTCAGCTTTTTAGCCAAAATGTGGTTATTTCTACTTATTTATTTTATTCTTCAAACAATTCTTTCAATATTTTCTCCCTTTTCAAATGAAGATTACATCAAGTGCTCCTTTGTTACTAGGTGTGATTTACTCCAGTACTCCTAAATCTCCCAATTGTTACTAACATATTTTCACCCAACACACTATCAGGCACATGTCCAATAGAGAACAGACAGACTGCTGCCTGTTTTAAAGAACCACATATAGTAATGCATGTAGTATGAAACTTTTTTCATGGAAAATCATTTTCAAACTCCACACAAAACTGAAGAAAATAAAAATCAGCTGAGGCACGGACTCAATCTTTAATTTAACATGAAGCACAGAATTATATGAAAAGAGTAAACCTCAGAAAAGATAATGAAAGGTTATCAGTTAACAGTATTTTTTTTTTCTAAACAACTTAAGAAATGGTATTTAAGGATGATTAAAAACAAACTAAACAAAAAAAAAATCATAGAACTATGTCAAGAATTTAAAATGTAGTTTAATCCAAAACATGCAAAGTTTTGCTTACTAACAATGTTTTTATTCCAAGGACTTACTTAGATTTCTCTGAACAGGCAAAACTCAGACTTTCAAGGTCCTTGTAAAAATGGAAGGCCGAATCACTGCTCATCATAGACAATATTCTCAACATAGACAAGCCTATAAACAAAGCCCTGCTAACTAGGAGTCCCTGAATTACTTCCCTAAAATATACTTCAGAAAATCATGAAATGAGCTGGCTACAATTTGGATTAAAAAACTTGAATCACACTCAAGATTTGGATATGCACAGGCCTGGAAAGAGTATTTTTCCCCTATACAGTTAATAGGAAACTTCCACTGACTGACAACACAAACACATGAAAAGATCCTTTATAGTAATTTCTGACTATCATAAAACACTTAAATTAGCTGAGCCCTCCTTCTGACATAGCTTGGAGTATTTCTCCACAGCACAATTGTTCAGTAACTTTGTCCTGCAACACCCCCATAGAGAGTTCTTTCATGGAGCAGACATCGATTTCATTCTGACTAAAACAACAGCTAATGCAAAAAGGCTTAGCAGCTAAGCTGTACCTCTCCCTTACAGCGCACAGCAATTTGCACAAGCTTTGTACTTGTGTCTTCTTATTTGGTGAATCTGAAAAAAGGTGTATTTTACAGGGCGGAAGGGTGTGCTGTACAGGACAAAGCAATCTTATCAACAAGGTAATTAACTTTCTATGAACAGAAAGTTAAAAAACAACCTACCCCCATCCAGAGCTTTTGGGCACAGGAAGGTTGTTTTTCTTTTGCAAATGATGCTACTTCTGACCTCACATGAAGACAGAAGAAACAGCGAAAAATGTTAGCAAACAACCATACTGGTATCAGCCCTGTCCCCTACAATTCAGCTAACTTAGGACTGCTTCTTTCTACTTTATTCCAATTAGTCTGAATGTAGCTTGCAAGATAAAGTTTCCCTCCATAGGATGTGGAATGGAATTTCCTGCAAATTACAAAATCCAAGTTTCATAGTCTATGAGGAGGCAACTGAAAAATCAGATTTTCATCTGCCTTTAAAAAATAGGCAATGAGGAAATCAATATAAAATCATAATATAGTACCTATTTTCAACATGTGATTCAAGTAAGTTTTGACTCCAAAATTACTGTATTCCACTACCTCAATGAAAATATTTCAGTGTTTCTAAGAACAGATCACCACTGTCAATGCACTCTTAGTGCCCTTTGGTTACAACTACCTGAAATTTTGGGCTGACAAAGAGGAGGAAGAAGCTCCTAGAGCTCAACTAAGCCCTATTTTTCAGTGAAATACTGAGTACATTGGACTGTCTCTGGATGAAATACATCTAATTTGCATTCTTGGCTTCAGAAGCATAGAGCACACTGCAATATTTTCCTTTCTGTATTATTTACAATTCTGCTACTCAAAGAACTCATCTAACCTAGTTTATGTGATGTGTTAAGACACAGAATAAAGAAGAGTGATAAAATTATTTTCCATTAAATGTCTACTGCATATTTACAGACACCACATACCAGACAGAAGGATGGCTCCTCTTTCAAAGAGACTACAACTTGAAACAAGACATGCAAGCTGAACTCCATCAGGAAATGATTAAAAACTAAGTAGGTAATGCCTCAGAACACTAGAGGCTTAACTCCTGTCAAGTACTATTGACTGTGTTGAAAACCATTACTTAACAAAATGTAGCTAATATATATTGGACTGGTCACCTGAACTGTCACCATAGTAACTAAAAGAAAGACAGCATCTTCATCCAAAAGTTCTCATTTTAGACCAGATGCCTCTCACATTAGTGACAGCAAACGATATCACTCAGTAGGAATGGGGAGTTTTGATTAAGATAATGAAGTATCCAGGAAGTCTTCCTTACAAGAGAAGGGAGAAAGACTAAAAGTATTTAAAATAAGTAAATTCAGCAAGGGTTAAAAAAAAAAAAAAAGTGCAGAATCTAAGGGAAAATTTATCACTTCTTAGGTGTGGCTGCAGCAAGATAATCTTGTTAGTATCACAGTATCACAGTATAGCAAGGTTGGAAGAGACCTCAAAGATCATCAAGTCCAACCCACTACCACAGACGCAGACACAGGATGCATTTACTGACCAGGGTACTGATACAAAAGAGGTTACTAAATTATTCAAAGCTGGCAAACAACTAAATCAGGACACACTGCATAGGTAAGATGCTGACAAGCACCTAACAGTTTTTGTAGTAATATATTAATTTTGTGAACACTGCAGTTTTAGTAAGACAGGGAAGGATAACCTTGTGGTATTTCAGAATTCCACATCTTTTAATGCAAGTTTCATGAAGATAAAGATTCAGTGCCTCATTTGATACCCCCTTCCTTTGTGACTTTGGAGACATGAAAGGTGGCTCACTCATTGTGGCATTTTCCTTACAGCACTGCTACATCACCTTTTAGAATTCCTGTTACCTGTGTCTACTTTAGTCCTTCAGGGTGGAACAACAAAGCGAAATGAGAAGTCAAAAGCTACAGAAAGTGTAACTTTCAAAAATAAAATCGTGATACTCTAAGAAAGGAAAGTATCAGTAAGGAAACTTAAGCTTGGATCTTTTATTGATGGAGGAAAGATCCTCATCACAGAAAAAAATTTCTTTGTTGAGTCCTTTTTATAATGAATTTCATCCTACAATATTAAAGCAAATGGAGTGAGTGCAGCCTGTGGCTTTCATAATAGCTGCACAACGTTTGTGTGACAAGCCAAGACTAAGGCAGTTTCTGCAAAACTTCCAACAGTTTTATTAATGGGAAGAGAGAAGAAAAAAATTGAGTATCTTTTATTTTATCCTAAATGTTAATTCCAGTCTACTCAGCACATTAAAATGATTTGCAAATATCCTTAAGTTGAGCACCACTGTAACATGATGAAGTATCAAAAACCAATAAAATCCCACATATAACTATTTTCAGGTTTCCGAACCTTGTTTGGCTGAGGCTCTGCTTTTGGTTTAATAAGTTGAGTTCCAGGAGGTATCATTCCTTTTGGAGGATCTTTCACTTTCACTTCTAGTCCAGCATCTATAAGCAAACAAAGACTAAGTTAAAAAAAACCCACACATTTTAAGTATAAGGGGATCATACTGTTTACAGTAGTAACTACAATTTAACTGTGCTACAACTCCCATTAGGCAAAATAACCACTTGCTGATCCATCCACCAAAACCAACACTTGAAGTTGCTACTTCCTCAACATTGGCATCTTTACATGCAGAAATTTAGAGATAGGTAATTTTATCGTGAAACCTTGTATACACAACATTATTAGGTATTTTTGCACCCTAGTAGTGTCTGTAGGGGTGTGTTTCAAGGAACAGTAAACAGAACAGTTTAATGTTTGAGGGGTACAAGTGGAAAGCTCCTCAAGAGGCAATACATTATGCATGCTGCACTGCTGCAGGTGCTAATTGCAAAATGTGAGAAACAGCTAATGTAAGTTACACAGCCGGGAAAGGCCTAGAATTGAAAAAGCCAACATGCATGATTACAAACACTGTTACCAGAAGGTACTGGAAAATAGCTCAACACTAACGTTTTCAGACTGTGAAGAAACATACACATAAAGAAGCATGTCCTGAGTACATCAAAGTTGAAGAGGTGATATTAAGGTATTCTGATTAAACATGATACATTGATAAAAAAGGCATATATATATATTATTGAAGTATATGATGTTGATCTGTTAGTCTAATCACATTATAGATACACAATGTGCCACATATGTCCCCATTTCCATGAAAGCGTAGCTATGATCTTTTCTTCCTTTTGAGAAAAGAGAATTAGCAGGCTTTCGAAACAAAACTCAGGTTTGCCATGAATCTAACAGTAAATCTTAGGAATATCAAGACATATTTATCAGTATACGAAATGAATATAACATAGATTTATGCTTAAGTGTAGTGAAAACTAAGTACCTATTTCAATGCCATCTATAGTAACATGAATGGTATAGAGACCAACTGCTCCAGGAGTCCAGTTTGCACAGTATGTACCATCATTATTGACTCTGATCAACATGTTTTCACTGGGTCTAGGTATAGGAAAAAAAAATAAATTAAATCATTATACAATTATTGTAGTCTTGGAAATAATACGTAATAATTAGTTTGGAACCTATTCTATTTTTCCTATCAGATCACCTAAATACCATCTTTCTCCATTCATTGTTCTAACTCCATATTATTTATTACGAAGCTATAATCCTCTACGCTACACTGATTTATAGTAAATGTTGAAAGAACACATTTGGAAGCAGGTAATACAAATAAGGAATTGACATAAAAGTGATTAAGGTTTTAAGAAAAATATATAAATTCAAGAAAAAAAAGATACTAACAATTTTTATAGTGTTTCTACCCTTACACAAGATTACTTGGCAGTCAAGGTTGTAAGACTGGGTGTAAGCAGAAGTGACTGGACATGCCAATTTAAGTTCCTATTAAAATGTAATCCTTTAATGTTTACCTCTTTGGTGTTGGTGAAGCAAAGCGTAGTTCCTCAAAAGAATAATTTTCATATGCCTATGAACAGATTAAACTCGATAAACATAAAATCAACAGTTATCAGTTATAAATAAAAATGAATGAAAGCAGAGTATTTTCTCAAATAACACAGTCCTCTACCTTTACACTCAGAGACATTGATCAAGGAACCAGAAAACAGACATTTATATACATACATGAAAAATGTATCTTCATCAGCTACTGCTAAGCAAAACCTTTGTTTACAGTCAAATTTTTGATTCTCTTCTGATTTCACTTGTATAAAAACCATCTGAATGCAAATAGTGCATTGAATACCACATGAAGATAAGAAAGCAAGTATGTTGCAGGTCAACAACTGCAAACCAGCCCAGTAATCAGTGAAATTCTGGATCCTCTTTCTATTCAAACCGAAGAAAAATTTGCTGCATATTGAGGCGATATTTCCATCGATGCCCATTACAAAAGAAAAAAACCAACTGGTCTGCTTTTACAGTTTCTTGTGAAATGACTGCATTGACAAGCCCCATTGGAAGTAAAACCGAGGAATTTGGCTCGGCTAGATCAAGGGGCTGAGGTTAATTGTTCAAAATTTAACAAGGCCAAGTCCCATGTGCTGCACTTGGGTCACAACAACCCCATGCAATGCCACAGGCTTGGAGCAAAGTGGCTGGAAAGCCACTCAGCAGAAAAGGACCTGAGGCTGCTGGCTGACACATAGATGAGCCAACAAGAGTCAACAGTGTGTCCAGGTGGCAAGGAAGGAAAACAGCATCCTGGCCTTTATCAGGAATAGCGCAGCCAGGAGAAGGGAAGTGATAATGCCTCTATATTTGGCACTGGTGAGACCGCGTATCAAATCCTGTGTTCAGTCTGGGGCCCTTCACTGCAAGGACATTGAATTGCTGGAGCTTCTCCAGAGAAAGGCAACAAAGCTCCAGGTGAAGGGCCTGGAGAACATGTCCTTTCAGGAGCAGCTGAGAGAACTGAGATTGTTCAGTCTGGAGAGGAGGAGGCTGAAGGGAGACTTCATTGCTCTCTACAACTATCTGAAAGGAGACTGTAGTGAGGTGGAGATGAGTCACTTTTCCCTAGTATCAAGTGACAGAATAAAAGGAAGCAGCTTCAAAGTGCTCCAGGTAAGGTTTATACTGGATATTAGGAAAAGCTTATTTATTGTAAGAGTGGTCAGGCAATGGACTAGGTTGTCCAGGAAGGTGGTAGAGTCATCATCCTGGAGGTTTTTGAAAAAATGTGGGTATGGCACTTCCAGATGTGATTTAATGGGCCATGGTAATGCTAGGTTGATAGTTGGACTAGATGATCTTGGAGGTCTTTTCCAAGTGAAACAATTCTGTGATCTAAGTATGTAACAGCAGTCTTGAAATGCTCAAATAAATAAAAAGTAAATTTTTGGATGCAAAAGCCTTGACCTGAGCAGCTCTGGAAGATTCCCCAGAAAGGTGTTAGAAGCTAAGCATGTACTTCGTGCTCCTCAAGTCACTGGTAAAATTGCCACGTATCATCAAGTCAAGAAATGATCTTTGCAGTACTCCAAACAAAAAAAAAAAACCAGCAAACAAGCGAAACACATTCATTTCCTTGGCATACATTCCCTAGTTGTAGATATCTTTTTAGACATATGACTTAAAAAGTTTTTAAACCACTTCTTTACATCATATTGTTTTCATAGCTCTTTCACTGATCCAGTAAGACACTATTTGGTAGGCAGTTGTACTACTTATGCATAGCTGCTGCAGAACCATCCTTGGCAGAAAACAACCCTGTACCCTCCAGAAGATGGTGCTGCTTTTCACCTCTCCCTAAATTCAGAGTATTATCCTTCTCTAACTCTTGATTAATCATATCTTAACTTGTCCAGTTACTATATATACATATAGTGTGTGTATATATATATATATATACACACACACACTATATACATCTCTTATGTGGCTCATTATGTTAAATAAATCTAAGTTTATTGTAAATGCAAAAATATGCTCAAATCAATATTAACTGCACAGTCTCCATCTCTAAAAACTGTTCCTGGCAGCTTCTGAGCTGATCCATTTGATAGTGAGTAATTTCAACAGCTCATGTTTAATATTTATACATCATTACATAAATTAGTTGCATGATCTTTATACTATGCTGAGCTATGAGTTTTTTTCTGCTGTGTTCACCACTTTGAGTTTTTAATACAGCTTCACTACAACACTCCAACTCTGTGGATACGTTGGTGTGACTTCTTAATCACTTCGACAGCCGTCTCCATTTCTGCTGAGTGACCCAGGCTAGTTTGTTAATCAGCATAATCAAAATCAAAGACAACTTTTCCTTTTAAATGCTAATTTGGTATATAGCTGCTTTAGAGTTCAGGCAATTGCCTCTTTTGATGCACCTAGTTTTCCACTGAACTTAAATATAATCAAAGTAATTTGTACTAATGTATTTTCAGATTTTTGACCAACCCAAAATATGCTTTTTTCCTTTTCCTTTGAATTCCTTTACACACTCCGAATGCTGAATCTTACAGTTATAATGCTAAGATGACAGCAATTACCTTCATCATTGTAATAGCAATGTATCGAGCTTCTTTTACTATCATTGGCTCATAGGATGAATCAAGCTTTGGTGAAGGAAGTCCTCCAAAGGTCATATCACTGTTAGGGGAAGCAGCTGTTGCAGGGCTCCCTGGTATTCTTTGCGCCTTTTTAGCTTGTTCTTGTTGCAAGGATGTTTTTTTCTGAGAAACGGGAATAGCTTTGACTTCTACCTGCAATAGGACAGGAAATACAGAAAATTACTTAAGGAGGAAGCACACACAGACAGGTATCCTTTGAGATCTGATATGGTGCTTAGAGTACCCTCTATAAATCTAGCTGTGTCAAAAACCTACGTGTCTGCAAGTAACAATTTGCAAAGCCAAGCACGGCAACTCTGAAAAAGGGAAATGTACTGGAGAGAAGCATCCAACTGACTTGGCACATGATCAGCAAGGTCCAGTGACAGTTCTGACACTGCCAGAGTACACCCTGGGAAGCAGCACAGTTTCCCACACCCGAAAAGCCACCATGTAGGAAAAGAGCTTTCCAAACGAGTGCATGTTTCAGAGTGAATTGACAGAGCCTGCCAGACCTGGATCAGCAATGGCCAGATAGGATCCTGGCTCGCTCTGCCACTCTACTACATCAGAACTATATTTTCACACTATGCTCTTCAGTGCACATGTTAGCTGACTGGTTTTTCTCAGAGGTATCACAGACCATGTACAGTCGTAGGTAACAGCTGCACAAAGATTTCTGAGGGAAAAGCTGGAAAATAAGTTTATGTATTACTCATCCTAAACTTGCAATGAAGTACATGTAAATACTGCACATTTAACACAGTATTTAATCAAAATCTGACTTCATTTCTTGTGCTGCACAGTGAATAAATCCATTTACTACATTTTTGAAGGGAAACAGTAAACAAGAAATCCAAAAGTAATTCTGATATTTTGACATATCCTGTTCCTGATTGATAAAAATCACTACTTAAAGTTTTCTTCCTCTTACAAACTTAAGTCAGTAATCACATATATAAATCCCACTCAAACTGTGTTTGTGACTAAGTTAATTGTCGTGTTACTGTTGTAGATTCACTGTGCATTCATTTAAAGCTCACTATAAGAAAACTCAATTACTGCATCCTATAGAAAGAATAGATTTGAGTGGAATATCTACCATGACTATTGAAAGATGCCAGGATGAAGCATAAGAATAGCCAAGATTGAAATAATTACCTTCATATTAGGAACATGAACAACATCCCCATACTGGTCTTTTGTTTGCACTGTAATAACAGTTGGCCAACCACATCGAATGTCATCCTTATTCAAAATCAGTGAGGTCTTTTGAGGATCAGCATATGAATCTGGCTGCAGCCACCTACAGTAAAGAAAAACACCTAACATTAAAACCTTTACAGCCCCACCAAGAGTACATTCTTACTCTGTACAAAAACCAGACTTCCAGCCGAGAGAGGACACAGAAGGTCTGAACACATAAATGCTTTTATCTAAATATATTAATAGAAATGATACGGACAAATAGTTTTATTTAACTTGTATTTGACACAGCTATTGAAGTTCTATAACTAGTTGTATAGACAAGCAACAATGCAGAGGTTTTAAAATTTAGCAGATAACTATAACCATTTCCTGTTTACTGCAACACTATGACTATCAAGTAATGGGTTTATTCATGCAGCACATAATTTTTACCTTGCGAGTCGTCCACCACTTGATCCTGGCACACAAGCAATGAAATCTTCCAGAAATGATTGCTCATTGCTTTGTACCTGCAGTGGAAGATTTCCTTCAAGAGCTTCCAAAATGGTTGGTGAGTGAGATAGTGCCAAGCCTTTCCCAAGAATGCCAGAGTGAGATTTGCACACCTTTGTGAAGCAAAAAAATGGAGACAAAACAGCCTTTCATACTTTACATGTAGACCCTTTCCCATAATATGAGACATTTAGGGTGCAGACATTTAGGGCACTTAAGACCAGCTCAGTCCATAAAACAGTAATTTATGTCAAAAGGGTTTAAATGAACTTCAGCTAGGGACAATTTCTGTAGAGAAGAACAAGGTAGCATGAACTTTTACATTAAGTGTATCCTAAAGCGTTGAATTGTCACCATGAGAAATATGAAGAAAGCCATTCTGAACACGTGATGAACGTGCATGTTCCAAAAAAACAGGCTACAGACAGGATTTATAGAAAAGGTAGATCTCTCAAAGAAAGATATTATTGAGGGAGATGAAGTAAAAGAAATCCCTTCTTTGCAAGAAAGGAAGGAAGTTAGAATGATGTATAAAATACTGGACAGGAGGAAAAGTGAAAACAAATCACACAGAATCATCCAGGCTGGCAAAGCCCCTCAGGATCACCCAGTCCAACCTATAACCCTACTCTACAAGATTCACCTTAAACCATATCCTTAAGCATCACATCCAAACCACCCTTAAACACATCCAGGGTGGGTGACTCCACCACCTCCCTGGGCAGCTCATTCCAGTGCCTGACCACTCTCCATGAAAAACTTTTTCCCATCACTTGCATGCACATGCTGCTAAGCTCACACTTAGAAATGGAATATGGTGGGTCCAAGAACAGAACAGGAACATATGATTCCTCCTAGACAGTTTCTGCTTACTACTCTGTCATCTAAAGCGTATACACTGGTGTCATACTGTAGCTCTGACATGTTTTTCCAGCAAGTACTGTGACAACTTAGTCCCCCTGTAATCCAGGAAGAAGCAGTTAGGGACCTGCTGAGCCACTTGGATCTTCACAAGTCCATGGGACCAGATGGGATCTATCCTAGGGTGCTGAGAGAGCTGCAGATGAGCTGCCCAAGCTGCTCTCCATCATTTATCAGCAGTCCTGGCTCACTGGACAGGTCCCTATGGACTGGAAGCTGCCAATGTGGTGGCCCATCCACAAGAAAGGCCAGAAGGAGGAACCAGGGAATTCCAGACCTGTCAGCCTGACCTCAGTGTCAGGCAAGGTGATGGAACAGCTCATCCTGAGTGCCATCATGCAGCACCTGCAGGATGGCCAAGGCATCAGGCCCAGCCAGCATGGGTTTAGGAGAGGCAGGTCCTGCCTGATCAACATGATCTCCTTTTATGATCAGGTTAACCTCCTGGTGAGTGCACGGCAGGCTGTGGATGGAGTCTGTCTGGACTTCAGCAAAGCAGTTGACACACTCTGCCACAACAAGCTCCTGGCACAGCTGGCAGCTCCTGGATTGGACAGATTCACTGTGAAATGGGTCAANGTGCTGGAAGGTGTCCAGAGAAGGGCAGCAAGGCTGGGGAGGGGCCTGGAGCACAGCCCTGTGAGGAGAGGCTGAGGGAGCTGGGGGTGTGCAGCCTGCAGAAGAGGAGGCTCAGGGCAGACCTCATTGCTCTCTGCAGCTACCTGAAGGGAGGTTGTAGCCAGCTGGGGTTGGGCTCTGCTGTCAGGCACCCAGCAACAGAAGGAGGGGACACAGCCTCAAGTTGTGCCACGGGAGATATAGGATGGAGATTAAGAGGAAGTTCTTGACAGAGAGAGTGATTGGCATTGGAATGAGCTGCTCAGGGAGGTGGTGGAGTTGCTATCCCTGGAGGTGTTGAAGCAAAGCCTGAATGGGGCACTTAGTGCCATGGTCTGGTTGATTGGCTAGGGCTGGGTGCTAGGTTGGGCTGAGTGAGCTTGGAGGTCTTTTCCAACTGGTTGATTCTATGAACTGAATTTCAAAACAGTTATCCTGAAGATAATTAGCAAAGAGAATGCAAAACCTTTTTATCATTGTTTCATCAGCAGCTAGGGACTATAAATAGCTACCATCTCAACAAAATACCATCAGCAAACCGTATTATTTGGGACTCAATAAATGTTACCACTCAAGTGAAAAGGTGATTTTATTTCTGCAATTACAAAGACACATACAGGATTAATTTTTTTAACTTTTAAAATTTGCTAAGTAATGCAACATAAGCCAAGTATTTAGGTATTTTGGAATATACTTGGTCATCTAACTTTCTACGTGATACTGCATGCATTTTTTTCCTAGATGGATTAATTACTAAAAAGATTTACTGTAAATATGAAACTTCTCTTAAGACTTTCTTAAAGTGTGTTATACCAAGCTGGACTCTATTATAAAAACCTTAACAAGTGATTTTCTTCCTCTAACAGTCAAAATGTTGTGCTTAACTATGTTGCAATGGATAAAAAGCCACAGTATACCTGTAAGGCAGCCTCTTCAAGTATCTCAAGATCTTCCTCAAATTCATTACCAGCTGTGAAAATACAAACACGTATTTTTCATAACAGTAATGTTGGCATTTTATCTATTTATTCAGTTCTCTTTAGTGAAGCCTTCTATGTTACAAAATTTAAGTTTGTATGGTGATGTGCAATGTTGTTAAACCTGTAGTTGAGAGACTAGTATTTTCAGGTAACACAGTAAGCATGCAGTACTGCGTAGTTCAGTGCACAAGCAAACAAACGATACATGTCACACGAAACAGAAATGTGCTGCTTACGTTCTTGTCTTCAAGACAGTATGTGTGGCAAATCTTTGGACTAGATACTTTTAAAGATCTTGGAAGGACAAAACTGGTTTTAGGTAGCAGTATCTGTAAATATGCACCAGCTGCTCCCTTTAAGAGCTTACCCTAGTAACAGTATTCAAAAACCTCAAACTCTGCACACTTTTGTAAATTGTGTTTTTTTCCTAAAACATAAAACTCAAATACATTCTACTATGCAGTATTTCTTTCTCAGAAATACAACTCGGTGTAATCCCAGGGTGACCAGAATTGCCAAACACAGTCTTTCAACAGAAAAGTAAAACAGTAAAGTTACCATATTTTACTCTCTCTCAAAAACATGTCAGGCAATTCTACCAGTCAGAAGAAAGAGAAAGGAGAAGAACAAAGTCCTAAGGTATTTTTTTAAATTCAGGGAAATAAAGATACATAAAACACACAGATGTCAGATAGAACTTCCACCAAATCTGAAACAAGTATCTATGCTAAATATGTTGATCAATTCCAGACTGATGTTTAAGTTAGATCTTTGTCACAGACAAATGTCTCTTGGGAAGAAGTAGCTTAACTTTAAGTCTTGGAGAGCTGGAAAGGAGAAAGTGTGACATTTTGAATATGGTAACACAACTAAGTTTTCCTAATACATGAAAGAATCACTGTTTGGTCCACCTCCCTCAGGAGGAAAAAAGGCAAAACTTTCTTGACGTTCTTTCAAGACACTTTTTTTTGCTAAGGTTTCTAGAGAAATATTTGCATAAGTACTTGGCTACTTGTATACAGAGTTTTATATAAAATCATATGGAACATGTATACACACACATACAAAACTACTAGAAGCAAAGATGAAAAAGACAGCTTCCTCAAAGTTAATACAGCAAGACAAATCATAGAGATAAAGAAGGAAGGGTTCTACAAGGATGTCACTAAAAACTTGTAACTCTGAAGTCATTTCAATCATCCTGTTTTCCTTGACAGACTCTTCATGAAGCTTATGGTCTTCATTCAAATTGGGACATTCAAAGACCACTTAATTGGATTCAAAAGTCTAAAGAGTATCTGGGACAGAGAAGCATTTACTTCACCTAGTTTTGGGCAGCAAAGCATGGGAGGCGACTTCTGTATCATTAAAGCATCTATGGCAAATGGAGGAGAAACAGCCTCCTCTTTTGGGTGATTAATCTTTCTTACATCTTAAGACAACATGAACTATCCTCTGAAAATGTCTAAATTAAATTAAATTTAATTTGATAGGGTTAGATACAGACAGCTAAACTTCTAAATCTCAAAGTTCAGGCACTGCAAGTTAAGCTGCTAATTATTTCACAAGTGGAGGCTTTTTCTGAGGTTACTTTCTTTATCCTGTATGCAATCACACAGATAACAAAGACAGAATTGTGAAAATTGTTTTAAAAACCGTGAAAAGTCTAATAATAGGGTCTTCCTGTGGGTAGGCATTACAAGACAGTCTTTTCTATGGTTATTTAAATTCTTAGAGGACATTCCATTCCACAAGTGATGCTGCTCTGTTGATGAGAATAAAAATACTGCACTGCTACCAAAGACACTATTTCACTTGAAGCAAGAGGTAAAAGAAAACCGAGATGGAAGAAAAAGAGGTCTGGTACTAAGGCATTTAGGTGTCACAGTGCTTTTCTGAGGCACTAAGCAAAAGACTCGAAGCAAAATAATAGAAAACTGAAAACAGTCTTAAAAAGGCCGCACAGTGTTTTCCATTTGCAAACACTGCTACTGCTGCTGGTAACTCATCGGCTTTGTGTATTCACAGTTTACAGTGGTCTTGTAGAGAAATGGCACACACGTGTGACATTAGCACTGTTACATTATCAGCAACACTAACAGACTTCGCTGAATTCCTTGAGTTGGTGTTAGATGAACAGACAAATAAATCAATTGTAATTATGTTAGTAACCAAGAAATTCTTTGCAGTCAATGCACCTATCTCTCCTCTCTTGCACATGAAACACAACCGCTTTTATAGGTGTCTGAGACTGTACAGGTAACTGAACTCATGTTTCATTTCAAGTTCCTCCATGTTTTAGACATTCAAAATAATAACAAACCAAAATATATCTCCAAAAAGAAGTACTAAGTATTAGAAAAACTCTGAAATAAAGTCACAAGTATTTAAATTTTAGCTTTCTTTTGCATGGGAGAAAATTAGGATAAAGAATACTAGTGAAGTCAACAAAACTGGGGAGTTAATGTGCCTGATTGCAGAGTAAGAGAAGAGGGCACTGTTTCACAGAGTAACACAACATTAGGTGCTGGAAGGGACCTCGAAAGATCATCCAGTCCAAGCCCCCTGCCAGAGCAGGGTCACCTACAGTAAGTCACACAGGAAAACATCCAGGCAGGTTTTGAATGTCTCCACAGAAGGAAACAGAACTGCTCTGGGCAGCCTATTCCAATGTTTTGTCATTCTCACATTAAAAAGGGTTTTCCCTTATATTCATGTGGAAAACTATGAAATTAAACTATAGAAT
Source organism: Ramphastos sulfuratus (assembly GCA_013399055.1). Taxonomy (NCBI): domain Eukaryota; kingdom Metazoa; phylum Chordata; class Aves; order Piciformes; family Ramphastidae; genus Ramphastos; species Ramphastos sulfuratus. The sequence continues at coordinate 19,756 of WBNM01021143.1, forward strand.
TGCCTGTACTTTTGAGAGAGAAATACAAATGTATCAGTGCAATTGAGGTGCCTATTTATAACAATAAAATTCACACATTCAAATACACGAGCAAAATACTGAGTTAAACTCAAATCAGGTTTTGTGGTTACAACTGCACACTGATCAATGCTTTCCTGCTCATTAATACACACTTCCAGTCTCATTAACAGTATTTGAGATCTCATTTGTGCTCCTAAATTAAAATGATCAAAAGATACCCTATTATAGATTATGAGGTTGTTTTTCTTACACAATAATCTTAATTAGGAGAAATGCTATTACACAGAATATGGCTGCACCATTAGAAGTTTTTATTCAATCTCCACATATATTAATTTTCATATACTCATTTTTCCTTAATTTCAAATTGAATTTGAGTTACTGTAAACTTTCATTTGCTTCATCTGCTGTAGAAGTATGCCTTTTATTTTTTAAATAATTGTTAAAAAATCCAAATGTACAGCATAAGCATTTTAGGCTGTAAGTCTAGAGATGCAATGGTTACTTTCAGTTTTGAACAAGTAATTTTAAATTTTGCAATTCAATTTTGCAGGTATTTTTCATTCATAGAAGTGTGGAGTGCAGGGAGAAAAAACAAGAGTGAAATGAAAACACCAACAAGATACCTGCACATTTGTGAAGTGCCATGAGGGAACTGTAGGACATAGGTCGTACACTGCTACACTACCTGTGGATGGGGTGAGTTGGTTCAGATTTAAATGACCGAGTTTCCCTTCTCCCCGTACACAAATGCGGGGAATGGTGCAAGCAGAAGCCACCACCACCACTTTACTAATTTAATTAAGTTTTAAGAATCAGTTTCGTATGATTAACTGTAACTATAAGCAACATTAAGACTTAAAGGCAGTACTAATCCAGAAATGTGAAGCAATGATGAAATAAAGTCTGCTCTCTGAATGGGACTTACCGATCGGAAGCGCTAGATCTTTCTTCATCAAAGCTGCTGCACACGATCCTCCTAGATTTGCCAATTCTTTCTCCAGCTGAATAATACCCTTAAAATTGAAGCAAATTTTAAAATAAAATTTTAAACCAAAAATGGTGTCAGAAAACAGAGTAATTAGCACATTTCCTTGACACTGCTTTCTCCTAAGAGATACTCTGTACACCAATTTGAAGTTTCTCAGTGATACACTTCTTAACATACATATTGGTGTAGTTTGCTGTGACATGGGCCAGCATATGAAAGCTTTTAGAACAATTTCAACTAGGTAAGATAATTAATAAATGTAGTCTAGTAGGAATATCTGAAGATAACTGCCTTTTGCCTGTAATGTTAAAGAGAAAGGAAACTTTCTATCACAAAAAGCAATGCTTCTTCTAAAGTCTCTATATACATATAAGTATGTATCACACAAGCTCACGTTCCAATCTTGATTGAAGGTGGTACTGTTCATAACATTTTTTTCCCTACTCCCTTTCTCTGATTGGAGAGAGAAGAAGGGGACAAATATTCACAGAATCGTAGAGGCTGGAATGGACCTCTGAAGATAAATAGAGTCCAACTGCCCTACCAAAGCAAGATCACCCAGGAAAAGCCACACAGGAACACACCCAGATGGGTCTTGAAAGTCTTTAGAGAAAGGCTCCACAACCTCTCTGGGCAGCTTCTTCCAGTGCCTTGTCACCCTTATAGTAAAAAATGTTTTCCCCAGATTGAGGTGGAATTCCTTGTTCCAGTTTGTTTCTTTGCCCCCCTGTCCTATCACAGGACACCACTGAAAAGGCATTGGCACCTTCTTCTTGACACCTACCCTTCAGATACTTATAAACATTAGCAAGATTTTCTCTGAGTCTTCTCCAGACCAAGCAGCCCCAAGTGTTTCAGCCTTTCATTTTAAAACAGATGTTCCTGTCTCTTAATCCTCCTCATAGCCATCCCCTGAACACTTTCTAGTATATCCCTGTCCCTCTTCAACTGGGGAGCCCAGAACTGGACATGATACTCCCAATGTGGTCTCACCAAGGCAGAACAGAGAGGGAGGAGAAATCCCCTTGACCTGCTGGCCACACTCTTCTGTAATATCCTAATTCCCTAACTTCCTTTCTCAATCTTGTAAATGCTTTGGAAAAATTCATCTTTTAGGTGAATAAACGGGACCAAAGACTCCCGAGATAAGGGCAGGGCTATTTTTCTGGAATAACTATAAAGCATATTAAGTCTTTTCAGTAATCTATTAAGCCAAAATAAAGCACTGAACAAAGGATATGGAAGAAATGTTATCTTCACTTTTCAACAAAGAAACAGTGGTGAATGTAAGTGGTGTGCTTAAAGGTAAGATGAAATGATCAGCGCACAACATCTCGCTCTAAATGACCATGGCATTTCCAGGGACTCCGATATAGTATGAGTAAACATCAGAAAAACATTATAAGTTTGTCATTCCGTAATTGGCAGTGACAGCAAAATACAAAGAATTATGTATCTGAAAGACCCAGTCCTTTGGATTTCTGATGAAAGACCTGGTCAGTGTTCTAGGAGATTTCATCTCTCATCAACGCGCTTGATTAAATCATGCTATGAACGCACAGACTGCCACACTTATGAGAAAACACAAACTAAGCAAAAAGCCCCTCCAGAAAGACAGAGGCCAACCAAGCAATGTCTGCAACAAAAAACATATTAAAAACTTATACCAAAGCAATTTAAAAATATTTTGCTAATGCTATGTAGTCAGAATGGAAATATAAACACTTTTACAAAAAAAAAAAAAGACGACAAAACCAAACACAAAAAGGAGGAGTGAATTAATAGGTGCAGAAATTGTAGCCACTTCTCTTTTTCCTTACCTCATCAGAACCTGGACTAAATTCATATCCAATTGCGTAACATTTGAAACCATAAAAACAAGCCTTTTCATCTTTCACATAGTCTGATGCAGTCTCCAGAGAAAAAAGAGCTTCATTTCCTTACAGGAAGTAAAAGGACACAAAGTAATTTTGTTTTAAAAGAAGTATTATTTATCCTCTTTTGTATGCTGCTTCTATATAAGCGTAAATCAAACCCAAGCTTTATATGTAACATGTGAAGAAAAAACATGATCAACATGCCTATCAATCAACACTTCACAGACAAGAAACCTAATACAAACATAATTAACTTAGGTACAGCCAATGGCTCATAATGAACTCTTGCCCACTTAGGTGAACACATCTTTTCAACTTTGTTTTCCAAGATGATCTCACAGAAAAAGTCCAATTTTCTCATTATTTCAATAATTCATATTGCTGGAAATTATTGCAGTATCCATTACCTGGCAATACTAACACCATGGTAGGCCATCCTGAGGATCCAGAAAACTTTTTCAGTTCTATCCATGAATTTAAGTTTTCATGAACAGAGGCATGCTTTGGTCCAAATCCTAAACTCTGTGCAATTCTGACAGGAATTAATAGACGCAGAACATCCTCCGATTGAGCAGTGCCACACTGAGTGTCAAATTCTATTGTTATCCACCGGACACATTCAGGAAAAGTTACCTAGAACAAAACAATAGCTTCATGAGGTGCATGTTTGGGGGGCTACCTTTTCTCTTATTTAACATTTATTTCTCCATTTTCACTTGGTTTTAACTTTTTAGGCTATGAAAGTGACTCCATTATGTAATTCTGGACAGTTGTTTTGATATACTTTATATTAATATATCAACCTAATTTATTCTTTGAAATTCTGATATACTGGAAATGCTTCACGCCTTACTGAATTATGTATTAAAACATGTCCAACTTAAGCATTTATGCTTACATTATTTGTGATTGTTTCAGAAATGTCTCCACTGGATCATTTAACAACCACAGACTACTACGAACATTTAACACTCAAATACTTTTTAAAATGCAATCTTCAATAAACATTCAGTATCTGTTTTGTGCAGTCCTAGGGAACTACACAGCAGCTGAATCACACTTGTGAGTGTGGCCTGCAGTACAACAGCACACAGCTACAGAAATTCATAAGCAGTTAAGCAGTAACAATTACAGGCATGTAACTTATGCCCCAGCCCTTTGCTAAACTAGAAAAAAACCACCCTTTCTCCATTGACCATTTGAGGAAAATCTAATTTTTTTGCTGTAGTCATCCACATGTGGCAGAATGAGTCCTGCTCAGAATGATTTAACACAGCTAAATCTTAAGTATATTTATAATCAACTATAATGTTATGTTATGCATTAATATTTTAATATATAGATGGTCCAAGTGAAAGCAAATAATAAAAAATTTAAATTGGCAGACCAGTAATAGCCGGCGTAGGGATCCACACACTGTAATGCACATTAATGTGACTACAATCGATGTTAGGTATTTTCACAAAGCATTGTTTTAGCATTAGGTGAGAAAGTCTGAGATATGATTAGATAATGTATACGTTAAGACTTCCAACTTCTACGATCTGTACAACTACAGCTAAGAAGCTCTGGATGACAGTCAAAAAAAAACAGGACTGAGCAAATCTAGGGACTTCATAGAATCACAGAATATCAGGTTGGAAGAGACCCCAAAGATATCTGGTCCAACCTTTCAAGGTGGTAGTGCAGAGTTTAATTGAGATGGTCCAGCATCTTGTCAAGCTGAGTCTCCAAAATGATCAATGCAGGGGAACCCACTACTTGGGAAATTGTTCCAATGTCTAACTGTTCTCATGGTGAAAATCTGGATTCCAGTCAGAATTTCCCCAGGAGTACCCATTACCCCATGTCTTTTCCAAGTGACTCCACGTAAAAAGGGAGTCTTCATCCTCCTGACAGCCACCCTTTATGTACTGGTATGTGGCAATAAGGTCCCCTCTACACCTTCTCTTCTCGAGGCTGAACAAAAACAGTTTTCTCAGCCCTTCCTCACATGGCAGTCTTGTGATCATTCTTGTGGCCCTTCTCTAGACATTTTCAACTTTTTTGTATAGGGGGGGACTAAAACTGCTCACAGTGCTCCAGGACTTTAGAGTAAATACCTGTATGAAGAGCTTACAACTACACTAGATTCCACTGTAGGTTCTGCTATACTTACTGAACAAACAGAGGTTTCTCTAGAAAGCAGTACAAAATAATATATGAAACACTACGAACTATCTGTGGCAACCAATTTTCATACAGCAAAACCTGACAAAAGAAAATTCACATGGCAAAAGCTTTCAAGAAGCAACACGTGAACATAGGAAGGGCGCTTACCTTGTAGTGTGTAACACAAGCAGGTTTATAGGGATGCTCACTTTCTACAACAGCATAGTGATTGGAGGTAGTACAAGCTGAAAGCCCTTGCTCGGGTTGGTTTCCTGTGGTACTGTCTGTTGACTGATTTGGGTTAAAAGCTGGAGGGGCATATTTCTGATTCAGAACTGCCACAGAAGGAAGTAACTGTTGTACTAGGCCAAAGACCTCAACAGCAACCTGTAACACACAAAGAAGTATTGGTTATGACTGGGTGAAAACAATACTCACAAACTTACCTTTCAGTGCAATAAGTGTTCTGGATATTCTCAAAATATTGCTACCACCATTCATTCAGTTACATTTAAATTCTCCATCTACATCATCTTGACAGGAAATGCGTCACTACATGAATCTCGAATACTCCCCTTGGAGACTTGCCAAAGCTGAAGGGAAAAAAATATCTGCATGCAACGGCAAGATACCTTCACTAAAGCACCTACTAAAAGGCCGTAACAGTAACACACAAAAACCATGAGTCAACAGAAAGCAAGTAACACACTGAAGTCACAGTCTGGTTATACTTTTAGCAACAAAGTTGTCATTTTCAAATACTCCACATATTATAACGTATGCAGTGTTTAGCACCGCATTGTTTCCTGTTACTCCTTATAGCATTTTGAAAGGAGAGGAACACTAGCACAGCAAAGCAAAGCACTTGGCTCATTACAGTAACAAGGTAATTAAAATTTGAACAATTTTTAATTAAGTGATCTGCTGTTTTTAAAGTGCCCAGTCTTCTTTCCTTACCCTTCAGAAAGAGTCAGAAGAGATCTTATAATTAAAGAAAAAGTAGCACAAGATAATAGTGTCTACTAGCTAAGTGTTAATGACATTTGTAAATCTAGTAACAGATATCAAGAGTGCTCCAGACCAGATGCATGGAAGTGTGCTACGCTGCTGAGCAGTAAGGTTGCTTTTATTTACAGCTAGTGTCTTCCTATTCCTAAAATTGATAGAAATAATCTTAATGAGCAGCTGCCACTGCTTTGTATGTTCAATGTAAATATGGAATTTATGTAATGTAAAAAAAAAATTTCATCCTACCAAACTCAATGAGTTGCAAATGCAGATCCTTATAACTACTTTTTTTCCCCCTGCTGTTAAAACCTGCCATTTTTTTCATAATGTCTTCGATTTAAGTTTAAAAAAAAAAAAAAAAAAAAAGTAGTTTTTAAAACATGACACATTTTTAAGCTTCCCGATTCTTGGAGAATTCATTAGTCATAGGGTCAAATATAAGCCACTAATTCATGAAATCACAAAGAAATCAAGATGGTCAGATACCCAAAGTAAACATTTTCCTTGCTTATAATTTTTACATTTCTCCAGTAATTTCTGTTGAAGATCATACCTTGGGAATAGCTGCTGCTACTGGTCCGATGTAGGCTATTATGAGGGGAAGCAGCATTGAAAACAGACTGGAAGAGCTGAGGAGTTCTGGAATGTCTTCAGCTAAACGAAGAATTGGCAACAGGGGCATTATTAATAAAAGAACCATGGTTCAAAATGCATCTGATTTTTCTGGTTTGCTTCTTGTGGGTTAAACTTCTAGTTCTCACACAATTCCTTTGGATTATTTTCATTATCTGGTCATTGTTAAATTCTAAACCACTGAAGTTTGCTTGTGGTAAATGAGCCATTAAATGCAGCTCTCTTAAAAAAATTTCCTTCTCCAATGATAGCCTAATTTTATTGCATTCTTTGCCGTTTTGTGAAGCTGTGTTCTTAATTTCTGCAGTATAAAATATAGCACAAGCAGCTCCCACCAGCCCTCCAAATCAATTTCTACAGCACTTTGCAATATGGACATTTCGACTAGAATGGCTGAAGACACTAATGTCTACATTCTTCAAAAATGGATGTTTAAGTGCTTATAAATGCATTTATACTCACCAGTCTTCCTGATGCCCACCACTGTGCAAAACATGCAAGAAAACCTTGGAACTGACCCATCACTGCCTCTCTTTCAGAAATGAAGAATCTTAGCAGCTTTAAATATGTTACTTACTAAATTGGTGAGCAAATTTACATGAGGTATCTGCCTGTATCTCAACTGCCACTCAATGACTTAGAAAGTTACTCAGACTTTGTTACCAACAGGAATGAAAGGTTAGAAAAATATTTTTTGTAAAGCAAAAGAGAACTATCACAGTTTTTGTATCACTCTACTATTAACTCTTCCTATCAAGACTCCAAAATCTAAATGTTGGAAGTCAGCATTCAAAAGCCTTACCATCAACAGCAAGAGCTCTGTGCAACAGATCTTTGGCTGCCCGTACAACAGCGCTCACAACAGAGAGAGCCCTGCTACAATTTTTATCTTCTTCGTTAGCTTTGTTCAAAAGCTGGGATTGCAGATCTCCATCGTACTCGCTCCTGGATAGTGGATTAAATTGAAGTAAGTTCACAAAATACAGAACTGTATTAAAAACCATGACACTGTTTTTTAACATAGAACAAGTAAAACAATTTATGACAGTGGTGAAGGAAACAATAAAAAATCCCACATGTAGAGTATTTTGGAAGCAATACCTTGGTGTTAGTCCTTTGCAATAATTTCATTTTTATTTGGCAGAAAATATGAGAAGTATTTTTCTGAAATGTTTCTTTTGGTTAAATGCTTTTCAAACCACAGAAATATATTAATTGCTATGCTCTTCCAAGGGTGCCTACTCTTTTCCATGACTTAAATTAGCCGCCATAATGTAAAGATTTTTTTTTTCGCATGTCCTAGTCCTCTAGTTTTGTTGTCAGCCTTGAGCCTTTGTAGTTGGCATTTATCAGTGACTGAGAGTGGTTGGCTACTTTTCCACAAATCCTTCCAAAGCATTTCTGCCCTTTATCAGCGGCGCACTAACACACTTCTTTTGGCATGGTCTTCCTTAGCATCTGCATAAGCAGCAATTCTGCTTGTATTTGAGCACACTTCAAACAAAATTGAGTGTGAATCTTACAAGCTCTGCTCTGTAACTCTTGACTGAATCTCTGTTCCTTTACTGTAGACAGATCAAAACCTCAAGTTACTATGTATCAAACTGGTATTCTTCAAACTAAGCCCACAGTCATCGATCAGGTAACACTGATGTTTCTGTTGTCCAAGCACATTTCAAAAGACACTGTGATTACAGGCAGCAGCCTGAAAAATTCCCAAACAAAACATTAATTTATTCTGTGACAGTTCCAAGTTGTGCCATTATGGTGCTTTAAAAACTTCTTGGAATTTTATCACTGCTGAAACAAAAAAGAATGGATTAAAATGCCTTCAAGATTCTATTTACTGAAGCTTTACATCCTTTGCTTTTCTGAAACCACAGAAACGGTTATTTCAGTTTGTTTCCACTTCTGCTTATATAAACACACAAATTCTAGGAGGGGGAACAAATGCTTTCCTTGTTTTCTTTCCTCCTTCTTACATAATATGAGTCTTCATAATAAACTTCCTCCAAATGCTGGAGGAATTTTATAAACACAGATGTCCTCAATTTCAGGACACGAAATCAGAGTGTGCACCACCCTAATCCCATTCTTTGATAAGCAATTTCTGTTACCACTGACAAGCTGGATCTTTAAGCACAATCAATTTCGTGTTTTAAAAGAGTTTAGAACTATTCTGCACTTCAAGTATATTGCTACTATAGCTTTGCTGGCACTTTATTTCTTCGTATTTTATTTCCTTTAAGTCTTTAAGAGTAGCATATTCTTGTGATTTTCAGTTCAAAATACATGTAGCATTCCGTATTTTATACTCTTCATCTTTTATTAGGCAGCTACATCTTAGACGTAAGTAAGTATCACTGATAGTATTCCTTGCTCCTTTAATACTTGGATCTTTTGTTGATCAGCTTTTTACAACAGATGAGATTTGAGTAAAAGGTGTGACTGTTTTTTTGCTGTACAAACAATGGCAGTAATTCACATACTCAGGTGCTGACATTTTGAAAATTACGTCTTCACCTATATCAAGGTAAACAGCTCAAAACCAAAAGCAATGCTTTCTGCAAAAAGCTTCACATTAAGTGAATTCCTATGATCATCCTCACAGATTAAAATAAAGCTTCCCTGCAGGAACAGGCAACTGTTTCAGTTGACTTTCTTCTGATAGTTGCATTTTCTCTTACTACTTTTGAACTCTACAGTAAGAGAGGAAACATTTCACTCTCTCCTTTGCTTCACTACATGATGCAGTTCTTTCTGGCAACAGAGAAATGGACTGAATGCAAGTAGGCTCTCGAGATCTCTTAGGTTACAGATTGAAACAGTGCATCTTACCAGTTCCCCATACTACACCTCTAAAGCAGCAGACAATGGACCTTGTAGAAGAGGTCAATCATTAAACTATTTGCCAAATTAAAAAAAAACAAAACCAAACAAACCAGCAACCCAGGACCCAAAACAAGACTGGGAAGAGGCACAAAGTGTCCCAGAAAATTGTCTTCACTGAGTAACTGAAGTCTGCAACTTCAGTGGAGGAACACATTGCTACTACTGCTACTGAAGCTCCTTCCTTGAACACACTCCAGATGCATTTACTTCCGTTAGTCTCCAAATCAGATGTGGTATGATAGCACTATGATGGCTTTATTTGCCTTTTTTTGGATCATGCGACACAACGAACCTGTAATAAAGAATCTGTGGAATTTGTCCTCGTGTTTGGTTGGTGCCATTACTGCTCAGACTACACGTACTGAACGTAAACGTTACACCATCTGGACACTGAACTGTGGTCATTCCTCCATCTCCATTGGCAGTCCGGCTCCCATAATTCCTCAAGCGGATCGCGTACTTCACGTTTTCCTTAAAAAGGAGAGTCAAAAATAGTACGTAGTATGAAGCAACCACACATAAGTCAGGCTCCAGGGTAATATGAAAACTCTTACTTGGCATCAAAACTGAAGTCTGAAAAAGTCCTTCAAAGCACTCCACAAATGAATTAACTGAAAAGGATCCAGCATTTAACAAAATTCAAAGCTGTTCTGAATTCCCAAACTACGAACTATAACTTAAGTAAAATATTACTACTAACTATTTGAAGAGTGGTCAGGTATCCAAGAAAATTAGCTATGAAATTGCACACCAAAGTTGCATGTTAAAGAGTACTCTGAAATTACTAAGAAATTACAATCCCTCTTATCCTATTACAATAATTATTTTTTTCCTTCTGCTGCCAGAATTTGAACTTTTCAGCTACAGGATGGAACTGTGAGTCCATAAAGCACACATGTCAACAACAATGTGTAAACACGTACACAAAAAAACACAAACTACTTACACTGAACATTTTCACTTTTGCAGCCTAAAGAAGTCATATGAAACCTACAGATGTGTGCTTTTTTTGCTCACCTTCAGTGGAACAACCTTGTCAATTCTGATTTCAGCTATATCGCTGGGAGAATCATCTGTGGTGTAAGTTCCTTTAACCAATTCTAAAGATGTCCATCTATGAGAATGAGTTGAGTCTCCAGTATGGTCACTCTGATTCAAATAAGCAAAGTCACTATTAATGTAAATGTTCGACATTCGCAGGCCACGCATTACAAATAAAAACAAGGGTGAAAAACATGTTCAGGGTCAACAAAAACCTTTCTGCTGAGAAAGAACTTACTGAGCAGACAGGCTAATTTTCCAAATCAACCTACACTTGCACTTTGGAAAATAATAAAACCACTGGCTACAGCAAACAGCTAGATTTAAAAGAAAACAGGTTTTTCTTCATTAGAAGAACACACAGCACAGTTTTACGCTTCTTGTCAGGGAGTACTTCAATGATACTGAAAACAGGCTGCAGCTACAGCCTGACCATGCTGGCAGGTTATCCTTTTCTTCCACTTTTGGTTTAAAATGTTTTAACTTGGTCTATTTTATTTCACTATTGTCTTTGAAGTAAGAACTGGTCCTAATTCACATTTAGCTCCAGGAAGTGAAAAAGCCAACTATAGTTTATTACCAATAGTATTTGCACTAACTTTTCAAGACCATAACCAAGACACGACCCTACTGGATATGGTATATAGTTTGCAATACCACAAAAATCACCACCACAAGCAAAACAAATAAACTCTACTAGTAGTGTATTGTTTTACTAGTAGCCCACACTGCATGAAAATACTACATCATTACTTTGTAATCAGCATGAAACAAATGAGGTTATTTTTGTTCAAATTGTTTTCTCAAATGCAGTACTTACATCATCAACTAGAACCTCCAACTCATACTCATGAATTCCTCCTCCTCCATAAACAGAAAACCCTACTACGACAACACCAGGTTTATCAACAGAGAAGCATATTGCATCAGGGGATCCATTCCCAGTATTCCAGCTTCTTCCCTGACTTGTTTTAGTGAATCGGTTTGGAGTGGATTTGACAGAATGGAGAGAGTTCAGCCCATCAACCTGTAGAATGTTCAATACAAGCACCAGAAAAAATTACGTGCTCAAAGGCAGACAACTTTTAAAAAGTGAAGGCAAGTGATTTAAATTACCAGGTTTTCAAACAGGGAAATTCTAAAAGTCAACTGATAAAACACAGAACATACCATTTATTAGGCCTTCTATTCAATATAGACCAAAAAAAAAAAAAATTAGCAGTTAATAGTTAATTATTAATTAGGAATCCAAATTCCTTGGATTTGCTCCCCCCCTCACCTATTTAAATAGTTATTGTCTATAATGAGTAAGTACAAAATGTATCTTAACTGCTTTGTGAGAAGTGTGGTATTTCTACCCTAGGTAAGGTGAAGATGAAGAGAGGACATACTATAACTTTATAGTAGAAACATCTTTAATCAAGATGTTATCAAAAGCCCGGTCCTATCTGTGAAAAAAGGCCAGCTGACAGTAGTGACATCCCTTTAAAGAAATTATATAAATTTCCACCATTTAAAGACATTACAGTCTCATGGAATTAAACTTCTGTGTGATAATGAATCTCTGCATGCTAATAAACTGGAAAAAGTGTAATGATACAGACGAATACAATACTCATATGGTATTCGCAATATAAAGTAAGATATGCGAGTAAGGAGTGTCTTGAGCATAAAGAAGGAAGACAACACAGAAGCAAAGCACAAACTCTGACCCATAATCAAGAGAAGACAAGATTCGAACACTCACGAGGCACCATGACACTCAGGTATGTGAGCAATGGGCAAATATTATTTTGAGAGTATATGTGCAGAGCCATGCATACAACAACAGAAGCACTCAGACTGCTATCTGGTACACTTTGCAGTGTTCTGCAGCCATGGTGACCCAGCTAATTGTCAAGAGTACTCCTCCGATACAGTGAACACAAGCTTTTAAATCTATGTGAAATACCTAAAAGCTACTGAGAACTTAAGCTATGTGAAAGATCTGCACACATACACCTCCTCATTCCTACACATGAAAGATTCCTAGCAATGACTGTATAGAAGGTTTACCTCAGATCCTAATGCTGATGCTGTAAGCTCACTCACAATACTAGCAAGCAACCCACAGGTGTTAGAAACCAGATGTGAAGAGAAGAGTTCATTTTCTCGTCTAAGGCTGTTCCGTACTGGTAAAACAACAATGACCAACATCTTCTCCAGCACCTCCCGAAAGCTTGTTAGCCCTGAAACATTTTCTTCACTCTGCATTATGAAGAGAAAAATGGCAAGTGACACACTGATTTTCACATGTTATAAGCACTGAGTACTTGAAAAATCCATGACTTAAAAATAAGAAATGTCTAGAGGATAAAAAAAAAGAACAAAAAAACCTCTCAAAGCTCCCACAGTAGGCATTCCTTTGTCAAATTACTGATTAATATTCTTAAATTTCCAGTGTGACATGGCATAAAAACATGCACATGTCCTTAAGAGATGTTTTTTTCCTTATAATCCTCCTTGCTGTACTACCTATAAGAATGCATTAGAACACAACAGATTGATAGCTGCCTATGCAACTCTTCAGATCACTGTGGTTCCCACTGTCTAAAAGGGAATTCAGAAGCCTTTAGCTTTGATGTCAGCAAAAAGAATCTTCTATGCAAAAAGGTAAAATTAACCCAGTGGTGAGATGCTTACAAAAACAGTTGTCTTCAGTGAATGAAGATTATGAAACAAATCTAAGCTTAGGTATCTAAGGTAGGTTTCTTTCACCTAGCAGAGACGTACACTGATTTTCAAATAGTTACCATACTGGAAGTAATTCCCTATGAAGAAAAATAAAATTTGCTCTACTTATGAAAAACAAAAGTTTGTCCTTCTCACCATTTTGGCTGCCAAAAATATCCAAGTAGTGAACAGAGAGGGAAAACAATCGGGTTAAGCAAATCTTCAGAGACACCTGCACAGAACTCTGTCTTTAGCAATTAAGAGGCAGCTGTACTCAACACAGAAATATTATCCTTACTTTTAATAGGTTTTGGTGACTTTTTTCCTTCATTAAATTGTGCAGGTGCTAAGTATGTGAAAATATCTACCATAACAATAGTTCCCAGGAATATGTTCTGCATCGTAACTGTGCATTTTATGATGAATAGCAAGCTTTCGAACTTACCTGGTTTTGAAGTCTCATTGCTTAAAACTTTTGGTATTGGAAGACTGAACAATTATCCTTTATTTAAGGCATCAGTCATAATTATTTAAGGTCTTACCCCTCTTGTCTTTGGAAGTGAAGAAACCTATCCAGTATTCCCATAATTCGATAATATCATTCATTAGTCCCATATCTTTGATGATCATCTTTACCCTTTTCACTCCTGTTAATCTGTTCTGCAATAATACAACTACAAAAATACAGCATTCGGGAACTCTCGATTAAGAAATTGCTTATGGAACAATATGGAATGGACTTCCCTTGTCCACCTGCTTGCTGGCCCTGGTTAAGAACTCCAGTTTAAGACAAGACTTTTTTTATCACCAAAAAGCTGTGTGGACCCTTCCACAGAACACTGAATCGATCCAAGTGTTCACTCTTATGATCATGTAAAAAAAGCTGAAAAACTGTTGCAGAAAGCACTACACAACAGAAGACAACGGCAAACTGTATTTTTATCAATGTAATATTCCAGAATAAAGAGCATTTTTGGCTCAGACATTGTCCAAACAAGAAATAATTTCAGTATTTTAGACGGAAAGTCAAAAACTGGATAAAACAGTAAGTTTCTGAAAAGAAGCCCTTGAGAAAGAAAACAGGCATGTTCAGCTACACCCTTGTAAAGCTAAAACTTCAACTTACAAAACTGAAAAGCTGAATTGTGAGATTCTTAGAATATTTCCTAACCTGACTAAGTTTTTCCATGTGTGCAACCAAAAGAGGGAAACGATGGGCCAGAGCAGAGTCATTCTCAGTGCTGACTTGTTTAACCATGGATCGCAGCAATGCCTCTCCGTCATAAGCAATTGGAAAGATAGAAGTCAGCTTCACTGACGTGTGGCAGAGAGCAGACATAACAGCAGCAAGAAGTCGGCTGCTGGAGGTTTTGAAGTTTGCTTCCTGGATGTCCTAAAAATATAAAAAGAAATTAACAGAATAGGATTGCTGCATTCAACGTAAATAAATAATGGAGAAGCTATTGTGGAAAAGAACTCTCCAGTTTTCTACTAAGTGTGAAAAAATAACTTGGAGAAAGAATTTCATATACTGTTAGCTTTCTTGTGATTTTTACATTATGTTGCCTCACGAGCTTCCATCTTCAAAATTGGAGTAATTCGAATTTGTTCGTTGGCATATTTTAAAATAACCAACTAATTTAAAATTCCTTTTGATATTATGGTACCATTTGAAGACAAAGCACTTATGATAATGAAACAACTTAATTAGAATAATATATTAATATAGAAGAACTGCTTCTTCCTTGAATTTTTACATGCTAAATTAATTTTCGTGAGAAGAAAAGATTTGTTTACAACTTGGTGTAATTGACACAAGCAATCAACTGCATTGTTTATCTGTGAGACACTTGTCCACAAGCAAGACACTTGGAAGAATGTTACTGACTATTGGCAGCTTCTCACATACTTTGCTGGATGAGAAGACTGTTGTACAGGAAATTACTCAAGTATTAGTGCTGAGTATTAAGAATGCTTCATGCATGCTCCTAAGCAACATGCAGAAAGAGTAATCACATATAAGGTGTAGCCTCACTACTGAAAAAGCAGGTACTGAGTTATCAGCATCATAAATTTTCTTCACTCTCCAAGAAAGAATCTGACTGCTAAGGGAAACAGAAGTTCCAAAGTTCCTGTTGAAAGTGGACATTTGCTTTAAAAAACAAACAAAAAAACAAAGACAACAAAACAAACAATAAAACCAAACAAACCAAGCCAAAGACAAATTATTTGAAAAACCCAAACCATGGCAGAATTCAAGTTGCAAACCAGGACAGACACAAAAAAGGAATAAAGGTTTTAAATACAGCTTGGCTTCTCCTTGAGCGAAAGGGAAGCCAAGTCACCATATCTACTTGTTTCCTTTCAATGTACCTGGTCCAAACAATTCAGCAAGTCACAAAGACATGCCCACTGGAGAGACGGTGTTGGATAAAATGAATGAAAGCAAGCTGTGAATGTATTATGGCATTCCTGCAGGACAGCTTCTAAAAGACTGAGAGGCTGACTTAGGTATCCTTGAGGATCGTTGTCCAGCTTCACCATGCAATGATCAACTCCTTCGGATAAAATTTTTCTCAGCAAGGTCCTAGTTTTTCCAATGCAGTCTGCTAGTTTGCTGGTTTCTTCTACAACCGCCTTAGCTGTAGCTACAAGATTACACAAAGAGAAGCACTGAATATACAATAAATATCTTCGTATTAAAATGCACATTTTACATGCAAACAAAGCAATCAGAATTTAGCAGCACTGATGAATTGACATTCACAGAACTAAAGGCTACATCAAAGAAGCCTGAAGATCAAAACCTTCCAATTTTCCACTCTTTCATAATATGTGCTGCATTTTAATACAGGCGTTGTTAAACCACAGGCATGAAGAAGAGATACGGTCTTTCAAATTTAAATTGTGCTCACTGTCAAAGCATCTACTTTATACAGAAATGGAAAGAAAGAGAAGATAAGTAGTCTGAAAGAACTGAACTGTCCAGCCAAACAAGAAAGTAACTCTAAAATATACACAAGTAACAGCATAAACATAAGGCTGGATGTGTGGTTATGCAGACATTTGCAAAAGTCCAGTTGCTGACAGCAAGTCTCTTAACTGCTCCAGTAAAACCATCTGTATAAGCAATTCCATTTTACAGCACATCTTATATGAATAATTAGATCAAAAGTTTAATGTTCTGCAGATTACTATTTCTTGAGAAATAAGAAACAAGTGAGTTAAGAGTAATACCTGATATGGGATATATTTCACAGGTGTAGACTCTCAGCAACCTCAGGCAGCAAGTGCCCACAAAACGCAACCTTTCCAAATCCAAAAGAGTAGCAGTGTATTGGAACCCTTTAAGCCCACGAAGCTCTTCAACTCCCAGCACCAGTGTTGTCCAGCTCCAATGAAGAATGCTCAATAAAGACTCAAAACATTCCTGTTTCAGGGTACGAAGGACATAGAAGACAGATTTTATGTTAAAAACGAAGTGACATTCCTGCATCAGTACAAGGTGAAAAGCAAATACCATCTATATTCATGTTTACTATGAAAACATATTTGTTTATACACATCTACCACAGAACATAGAATCCTGTTTGCTTGAGAAGGAAACAAGAACACTGAGAACATAGGGAACACTTCACTGCAATATGCTAAAAGTAGTTTATAAGTTGTAATATTCTGTGTATGTGTAAGTCTCTCATTTAAGAACTAATAATTGAACTCACCTGCAAATTTTACTTACTTCATCTGGATATGAATACCATAATACAGAATATATTCTTGTCATAAGAGTAAAATATTATCAGAACTGTCGTTGCTTTGTTTTTAAACAGTTCTGAACTGCAGAATCATGGAAACTACATCACGTTTACAGTACTTGGAATTTCAACAGAAGCATGTGATAGTCCAAAAGACATTTGAGGATTTAAAAATTTCTGTTTGTCCAAAACCTTGTTTCTACTCTTATTAAATGTGGTTGATAGGTCTATAAAGTTGCACGTCAAAAGATAAACTAGAACTATCTGATACTGAATATCTTAAAGCTGCAATGATCAGGCTCACTGTTCAAAAACTGAAAATAAAATAATCATCGCTCATAGCAGAAAAGGAAGAGACTACTTCAAAACACACAAAGATTGAATTTGCCTTATCCTGTATGATAACACTGCATTTCAACTTCATGATGTATCCCTCAGGATTTGACCAGCTTCCTCGTATGTGAAGAACCGCAGACTACCTTCTATTAACTGTGGTAATTCACTGTGCCTATTAATACTCCTTAATGCAAAGTTTAATTAAATGCTCTCTAATCCTCAATGTATACTGGAATGCATCCAAAAGGAAGATGAATCTCACCAGTGTCTACTTAATGACAGTAATTTAAAAGCCATGAAACAGCCCATATAGTAAAACTTCCCCAAAACTCTAAAAGGTCAGCTAAGATTAATTTTTTGGCAGGGAGTAAAGCTTTGAATACAACCAGTAAGTATGAACTCAACCTCATGCTGCCCCTAGAAAACCCAAAACACAATACTTCAACCTTGTAAACACATACATTTCTAGGCTCTTACCCTGAAGTCAATACCAAGCTTAGCTTAGCTGAGTTTACATCTGAAATCTTCAGAAAAAGTTGAAATAAAATGTTCCATATATCAGTCTACCTAACATCTGCTTGATGAAGTAGAAAGAAAAAAATTACTAGTTATTTCCACACATACTTTGCAGTTTCCTCAGTGTGAATGAACGTGTAGAACCAAAAGATTCTTGGCAATACTCACCACTGACACAGTTCTGGCAAAAGATCTCTTTAGAATGTGCACAGGTTCACTGGTTTGCTGTTTTCCTTTGGATGCACTGCCATCACTTGTTGGCAGTCTGGAAGAACAATACAAGAACTGACTTGAAATCTGCACCTTTTCCTTCTAGCAATTTTTACTGAGTGTTTTTGCAAGTTGAAGAAAAGTTTAAGACAATTATAAAAAAAAAAATTCCATTTCAGCATAACTTTCTCCAGTTACTAACCCTTCTAGTCCAGTAATCCTACCTACTGGCAGAATTGCAACAATTGATGATAAAGTAAAGATTTAGTTACATATGAAATTATTACAAGTGTTTATTGCATTTCCTCAGATGACATTTTTAAGGCTAGAAGTGTTATTCCTTAACACTAGTTAAACACTATGCAGAGGTAAAAAATAGAAGCAGCATCTGTTACTGCAGCACCTTTCCTTTTGCCCCACTCATGACTTTTCAGTCATACCCTTCCTGCAGAGGTCTCAATGCTTGTTTGTCTTTGGCTAGCCATCTCTCCATAGAAATTACCCAAACAATTAACAGGTTATGCCAGAACTTTATGTGCATCAGTCGAAATGAAACCTCTATTTGGAGAGGTAAGGGTCTAAGGACACAAATTGTATTGGCAGAAGTAAGCTGTTCTGAGAATGGCATATTTTAAAAGGACACAGTGAAATAACCGGTATGAAGAAATTCCAAGTTCTGAAACCAGTGCAAGGGCAGGGGAGAATATATATATACATGTACAAAGATCAAAATTAGTTATTTTAATGTTTATGAGTAAATCTGAAAAATGTATTAGCAATGCAGTGATTGAATTCTTACTTTTTTAAAGAGTTACATAACATTTTTAATGGCAATAACAAAATAATGGCAAGTTCTTGTAAAACAAAATTTTGGGGGTCTTTGGTTTAGGTTTGGGTTTTTTCTTTGGGTTTTTGTTTTGTTGTGTTTGGTTTGTTGTTGTAGCTTTCACCTTTCTTTTTTTCATTAAAATCATCTGATGGTATGCTGCTTCTAAATCAAGGCCTACTCCTTTGAATATTTCCCAACTAGCAAAAAAAAAAACCCAAACAGCATGTTAGACAAAATCGTGACTATTTCTAGAACTACTCTTTGAACATAACCTATGAAGAATGACAGCAAGAAATATTGCAAAGAAATAACTGTTGGTATAATGAACTTGTTACTTACCTCAAAGACACAAAGTTTCCTCTAAATTTTTCAGATACTGAATTCCTTAGCTAAACACAATATTTCCATGAAACATTCTTGTGTGAACAGGGCCTTTGTTTAAGAAATGTGTCAATAAATTGTTCTAAATAGAAGTTGAAGTATTACCTGTATAGTAACTGTGGGATCTGACCTGCATTAACATCCGTACCGTTATTTGATTTCTTGGAACTTTTAAACTGAAATACAACACTGAAAAAGAAATAATACGATTATTACTCAAGTAACATTAGATACCCTCTTCTACATAAAAAAACAAACAAACAAACAAAAAAAACCCAACAAAACAAAACCTACCCATCATCTGTAGTAATAGAGGCCTGTCCATGTGATCCACAATCACTGCTAGGTCCTGACACTCTTGCCCAGGCTACATACCACCAGCCAGCTTGCAGGAGTACTGGTTCATCGAACATCATTGCATACTTCTCTCTGGGAGTAGTAAATTTTGAAAAAGGTATACGTGAATGAGTTTTCAGATCGACCTTTAACAAATTAATCTCTGCTTATAAAAGCAAATTCAAAATTTAAGGAATTAAGTTATTCGAGTATCCACTTACGCTCAAAATGTAGTAATATTTAGTTGAATGATATTGTATTAAATAAAAAAATAGTACAGAAGAACCTAAAAATGCCTAAGTCTAGCTTGATCTTGATTTTGAAAAAAATTAGAAATCAAATTTCAAAGTAAGATGAGGTTAACACACACAAACCCAATTACACTTAAACCATAAAAGTATTTATTATATTCTTTTAACAATTTTTTTTAAATTGTACATGAGAAGCGTTTATAGAAGGAATTACTTCAATACATTAGAACGCGATAGCATACATATTTTGAGCATTGATCCATAAGAAGTAAATATGCAAGATCTAGTCATAGATAACTTGAATGTTAAATTATTTCATAACAAAGAATAAAGAAGTAGCTAAAATGTTGCTAAATGCATATATATGAACACAAAAAAAAAAATCAAGCAATAATTTCGCATTGTAATGAGTTTAAGTACAGTAACTTCTTTTGGTTATGGTATTTTCATTTTGCAATAAGCTTACTGATGAGTTGTTTAATGCAAATATCCATTTCTACTTGAAAGCATCTTTTTGGTAAAAATATTCATTAAGAGTTGCTGCTGCATTTTATCTTGCCTTCTCATCATACGAATATGGGATTTACCTCTGATTTATACTACAGCAAGCATGAAATGATTTTAGTTTAGTACCACAATGGCTTGGTGAGGTATTTGGTATTTTACTAACTTACACGGCACGCTTTCAGTGTCAGTTTTACATCACTTGCAACAAATGTCTTATGATGTAATAATATCTTGATATTTAAAGTGTTTTAAAAATGTGTTTGAAGAAGGTAAAAATAAAGATCAAGAAGTAGGTAAGGAAAACACCTTACCTAGCAGCACAATCATATGCTAAGACGTCTGTTTCTGCAAGAAGGTCTCCATCAGTTTCATGGTCTCCCCCATCTGGGCCCAGTTCAAACAACTGGTGGAGTAAATACAAAAGGCAGAAAACGCAACTTAAGCATTAGAAACCTTGTAATAGCACTTCTTAAAGCCTGGCATTCTGGTGACTTTCTGCCACTGTTCTTTCTCCTTCCCTAAAGTAACTGATTACTTCCCATGTGGAAACGTGAATTTTGTAACAACAAAACAGCAACTGACACTCCTAAAACCTATTTCTGGATAGATTCTTCAGTGAAGAAATCCCTTAAATCTCACAGGCAAGTCAAATGCAGAGCATCTGAAAAGAGATAAAGATTGAAATGCACTCAATTTCTGTGGAATGGGACAGCATGACTGTTTAGGAGAGACAGTCAGTGTCATACACAGCTAGTGACCAGGAGGAAAGATGATCAAATGAACTTGTGTTTCTTAGTGAAGTCACTTCTACATTTTGATGAGTTCAAAAAATTACCATCATACATGTCTATGGCTTTTGTGGCAATTATCTACTTAATATGCAATTCAGCTGTAGTAGGACTGACAAAGCCTGTCTTGGCTACAAGCTAATCCTAGGCAACTGAAACAAGTTGAAAAGAATACTACTAGATAAGAACTTCCACAGAGTTACTGGCCTTTAGTATTTAAACATTAGTCATGCTTTTTTGTTTGTTAAATTTCTTGGCTTTCCTTAATTGTTTGCAGTTCTTGGTCATGGTGTTAAACTGGAATAGAGTACAACTATTTATTTTGGGTCTATTCTCTTATGCAAATGATACTGCTAAGCACATGTCATTCATTGCCCCAAAACAAACCTCAATGAATATTTATCTGAAAATAGAAAAAGAAAACTCAATAAACCGCTAAACGGCAAGTAGTAACTGTAGCATATTCTGACTATGTAAATCTAATATAAATCTCAGACAGATATTGGGATACTTCTTTTGCAATGCCTTGGCAGAGCTTCTGAAATCCTTATTAAATGCAAGAACAGAAGCTACTCATCAGAACTCAGAGCTCTGTTATGCTGTGTGTTTTTATGAGTTTTTTTCATCCAAAGCCAGGTTTGTTTATGTAAATCAGCACATTTATATTTTAAATCCAGCCCAAATTATTCTTGCACTTGGCACAATGCAGAGGTAAGTATGTCTGGTGTCATTCACTCAGTGGAAGAGTCCCATCTGAGAAGCTATCCAGACAGAAATTTAAGCAATAGTTCAGCTAGTACCAAAGAAATTCCAGTTATGATTAAACACTCTTTATGGTTTTGAGAAGCAGTCCCTCATGCATCCTGACACAGTACATGACTGTAACTTGAAGCCCACAACATCAACTTTCTGCCACTGGACCTCTAAACATTGTAAAAAACAGTTGACAGAACCATTCGACCCACTTCCATCACCTGCTCAAGACCCTCTAAGATGGCACTTAGCGAAGGTAAGAATGTGCTAATCCTTGACAATTAAGAATAGTGGTTCTCAAACCTCTGCTTCACCGACCTTACCTGCATAAGCTCATTACTTTCCACTGAGAAATTGCCCTCCATTTCTATTACTGATACTTTTTATTAAATTAATCAAGAAATAAAATTAATCATGGCATTTCCGAACTTCTGATTTTGGAACACAATATTGATTAAAACAAACCCAAAGAACCTACCTTTATTTTTGCAGTGTATTCACCTCTACCTCCAAAAAGACCAAGACCACCTAACAGAATATCTGTATCAGCACAGAAACGAATAGCTTCTACTGAGTGGGCTGAATAACCCCAGCCTCCTCCATGGCCTGAAAAAAACAATCCCCAACAAAAATAGTTAATCTGTTTTAAGTCTTCTAGCCCACAAGCCTCATCAGATTGTGCTATAAATTTTCATCTGTACATACTTTCAAATCTGTTAACAACGCTGTAGTCTTCTTTAGAATAAACTTTCATTACTGCTTGAGTCTCCTCTTCTGTATTTGCTACACCCATTTTTAAGTCCTGCATAGCAGCCAAAGTATCGAGACAACCTGGAAGAAAGCAAAGCCAAAACACTCAAAATTTCTTACTCTTGACTATACTCAGTGAAATGGAAGTGACTTCCAGCTAAAAAGGTCAAAGTAACCTCACTGTTTTGTTCTTAAACCACACATGAAGTCACTGAATATCATTATAGCTTTGAGATGTGATTAACTCTACTTTGCAACTTTTGCAATAGTAAATAAATGCTGGCAACACCTTTTTTCTTTTTCTATTTCATGTATTATCAAAAATAGTTGAAGTCATAACAACTGAATTATGGGTAGATTTAAGACTCTTCATGCAAAGTATTTTGTTTCATATACACGGGTACCTAACATGCTTTATTCTGACTCAGACAGAAAGTTAAGTTAAGTTTTATCACATCTCTAACACGCAGTGAAGGAAGCAGGACAAGGAACTGGTAACTCATCACTAACAAGTCAAAGCAACTTCCAAAGCTGTGCTTTGAAGCATTGAGTATGTTGGATATGGCCAGATTATGAACACAGTGAAATTATTTTTTGTTTTGGCTTTTCAGACTATGACAGGAAATCATATTACTCTTAGTGCACCATTACACAACACTGCAAAGAGTAAATTCTAATTTTAGATACTGTTTACATTAAAATAAAACTGCCATGGGTTGAGTTGAATCTGCTGTGTTAACCTGGCACAAAAACTAGCTTAGTTAAGAGCACTTGGGGTTTTTTGGTCTTTTGAAGACTCCAGGCTAATTTAGCAGTAGTGACTTCATTCTTCAGACTGTCTAAAACTGATCATCTTGAAATTTATTATGCTGCCTTCTAGTAACAGGTTCCATCAGAACTCTAAAATCCCTTAGCAGAAAATAACTATTTTGGTTAAAACTAATGCATGTGAGCCAGATCATGTTAACAGCAATGGTGAAAAACTAGAAAGTAAAGTTTTAACTCAAAAAAGTCAGAAAGGGTTAGACTACAATTCATTTATATATTAACTAATGCTTCTTTAATTAATCTAAGTTTCTGACTCATCAACTATAAATGTATACCTAGAATGTGCAAAGCTGCATGAGATCTGGTGGTTAGAGCTTTGGAACCTGTTGGCAGAGCAAGTTCTGGACTCAAAATACTACACCGGGATTGCATGTCTGGAGCAGAGGGAAGTCTGGAATCAGCAACTACTGCGTTGTAACTCCACAGTTCCTTAGCGCTTTGTCGAAATCTAGAGCAGGACAAAACAGGGTAAAAAAACCACCTTTCATTTAATAAAAAACAAAAATCTAACCAATAATTAAATTTAACAAGCTAATTTAAAATGTAGATCTGCTAGTAGAAACTTAAAATCAATTATCATCGCACCAAATGCATACAGACTTTACTAGCTTAACACACCAGCACATGAAAAGATACAAAAACATTCTTACTGTACTTCGAGTCGAACTGCTCTATTATGGATTTGTAAATACCAAAAAATCCCCACAAATTTCAAAGGTAATGAGCATTAAAACAGTATAACCCATGAAGAAGCATACAGTAACTAGCAAACTACGAGATATAATGGGAGATGGGATCAAACAAGAAAAAGATGTCAAGTGCAGGTAAAAGGGTTATTTACCTTCAAATAAGACTAAAAAGATCTTGAAAAGTCCAACATATTTTGCTTGAGCTTTTTAAAATGGATAAAATCACCTTACAAGTTTTTAAGGGATTATAGAAAAGGGCAGCATAAATAAGGGAATACAAAGTCTTTCTATTCTATAGAGAAACACAGAGAAAACAATGAAAAAAAAATGTTCTTGCTATAATTATGTAGAAGGAAGTAACAGAAGACATAAGCCTATACGAGTGTTCTGAAGAAACACAAAAGGAATTTTAAACTGGTACGCTGTTCTAAGAATCAAAATGGAGTTAAGATGGTGTGAGCAACGAAGAAAAGAGTTTTGAAGAAAAATATTGTAGGACAACATGTG
This sequence comes from Ramphastos sulfuratus, assembly GCA_013399055.1. Lineage (NCBI taxonomy): Eukaryota > Metazoa > Chordata > Aves > Piciformes > Ramphastidae > Ramphastos > Ramphastos sulfuratus. The sequence goes on from WBNM01021143.1 coordinate 44,518, forward strand.
CATTCAGACTTTCAAAGAGTTATCTGCGTTATAGAATCACAGAATGGGTTGTTTTGGAAGGGACCTTCAGAGGTCACCTAGTTCAACCCCCCCCCCCCCGAAGTAAGCAGGAATAACACATATGTGACTTTGAAATTTCTCACACTGAACACCCATTTTATTTTGCTATATTGAGTGTCATCTTTTCTCCCCTGAGACTTGCTGCTTTACCGTGACTATTGAGCTAAGTGCATTTTTCCTTAATTGAGTCTTTCCATGTGTTTAATCATACTGCTAATATCATGACTAAGAGCTTTAAGGGATGTGGATGCTACTTGTCCTTACTTCAAATCTCAGCATAATTTAAGAACTGGCACCTAGCTAATGAGATTCAAGCAATCCTGGGGATGTATAAAGCAGAACTACAGGCATGCATGGAAATCACTCATAAAAATGTGAAGGAAAAAAAAACAGATACATGTAAGACTAAAAACATTCATTTACTAGGGAAATCATCATAATTAAATCTCCACCCTCCAAAATATCTTTAAAAGGATTTCTATTCTATAACCTTAATAGCTATAATCCACACTTGCCTCCAAATAACATCATAGACAGGATCCAGACACACACCAGAACCTTGAAGATCTTCCTGCTCAGAATCATTGAATGTTTTGCAACTGCCATCTACTTTGTTTATCAGAAGACATTTAAAAGGAGGAGGTTCTGATATTGAAGCTGGTACCAAACCTAGATCAGAGAGCAAAAGGAGCAGAAAAAACATGAAGACTCCATTCATTATATGGCATTTCTATGCATGAAGCATTAATTCAGTAGGGAACAACAGATATACTGCTACAGAAAAAAAAAAGTGGTAAGATAAGGGAAAAATGGTGTAGACTTCTACATTCTTACTTTTAATAAAGTTGATTTCTAAAAAAGCTGGGATCACCATGCAGAGCATAACTAGATAGTCCAATTATTTAAATTCCCTTCAGCCATGTATTTTACATGTTGCTCCTCTATGGTTTGCATGGCCAGAGTTTTTTATTTCTATAAGCATATAAAAGATTACAGAAAAGATCTTGCCTATTATATGCCTGCTTGCAAATATCTCTGATGTAGCCAGCACATGAGAATTAATGAGAGCTTCGTCGATCCGGAGAAAAGTCTGGTCTCCACTTGCTCCAATCCACGTTGCTTTGCGTCCATATTTAGAGCCTATATTAGGCATAGGTGCTGGTTTTGCATTCCAGTACGGCATATCCAGGATAGGCCTACCAAGCTGACCTTTCTACAGAGAGAAAAAAATAATTAAGAAGCTACAGTAAGCTTCAAACATTAATAAGTTACTTGGACAGTTTCAATGTACGAAAATAGCAATTGGAAAAGACATAAGCACAAGATTACCTTGAAAAAGCAATGTCTACTCTAAGTGAAGTACTACACACTTAAATACAAAGAACAAGTTATTGACAGATATTCCATTAGAGTTTGAGTGAACTTTCTTTTTTTTAAAATGCAACTCAAACTTTCAAACTTCACAAAAGTGTTGCTATTCTTTCATACTCAATATACAAACAACTGCAATGCTAAATAAAGATGCATAGAAGAAAATAAAGAATTCTCCATTCAGACACGCTGAAGTACACTCAATTCTGAACTTGTATAGACTGTCAGTCTTACAAAGCAATCACCTCTTAAAAGTAGGCAGAAATTGATTAGCACATCAAATTCAACCCAAAAATGGCATAAAGTGCCTATCAAAGAAACACCTCTGCATTAGCTGTCTACAACTACCTGAAGGGTGGTTGTGGCCAGCAGGAGGTTGCTTTCTTCTCTCAGGCAACCAGCACCAGAACAAGAGGTCACAGTCTCAAGCTGCACCAGGGGAAGTTTAGGCTCAAGGTGAGGAGAAAGTTCTTCACTGAGAGAGTCATTCCCCACTGGAATGGGCTGCCCAGGGAGGTGGTGGAGTCACCGTCCCTGGAGGTGTTCAAGGCAAGTTTGGACGTGGTACTTGGTGCCATGGTCTAGTCTTGAGGTCTGTGGTAATGGGTTGGACTTGATGATCTTTGAGGTCTCTTCCAACCTCAGTGATACTGTGTGTGTGATACTGTGCATGTCATTAACATCCTGACCTGGAGATGCAGGCCTTCTCTCTTTCCTACAATCAGTAACTGAGAGATGGACAAGCGGTTCTTATCCTGTACCTAAGTATGCAGCAAGAACTGTTGCAAGAAGCCTTTTCAGACTCCACTTCAGTCAGGCAAAGGAAATTCGCTGTGGACTGATGAAGTCAAGGTAGCTATTTCAAATGGTAAAAAAGAAGTAGGCATGTACGGCAAATGCCCCCTGTCCAGCATGTGCATCATCTCTCTACATAACAATATATGTAAGTGAACTTAGTGAAGACATTTTCAAGCAACATTTTTACTTTTGAGATGTCTTCACTTTGTGAAACCTTCAACAAACTTTCCATACATTACAGTATTAAAACCAGACACATAGAACAGGTAGTCTAACTATGGACTACATTTATGTTCTCTTTTGTTAAAGAAAAAAAACCAGAAAATCTCAGACAACCGACTTCTAAATCTTATTTCTGGGAGTGAATTTGTTTTTTCAAGGGCTAACTTTCACTGCAAGTCAACAAAGCTTACACTGTTATGTATCCAAGCCACTTTTGACACAACCATGGACACCAAAGCTTTCACTTAAGTCTGAAAAACAATAAAGGGTTTACTAACTGAAGAGTCATCTTGTGGCACACTGAATTCAAAACATTATTTCCAAATTCTGGAAGGTCTGTCTTCGTCTTTTTTACATTTTTAGTAAAAAGATCTGAAAAGGTGTAATTTCTCTTCTGTTTGCCTTTGCCTTTTTAAAGCATTTGATTTAGCTTTCGACAAAGGGACATTAACGGGAAAGCTCAAACAACAGATGACTTGAGAGATGGCAGTGAGGGGAGTACTTGCACAAACAAGGAGACACAAGGGCCTCAAATCAGGATGAAAGGGAACTAACTAACACTGAAGTGCTTTTTCAGTGAGTAAGAATGGATTCTGCATGGACATAGGAGAACACATGACATATGGATATGAAAGAAGAGTATCATCTGCTGTGTTATAACTAAGCAACTATCTCCCCTCAAGTGTCAATGTAACTTGTGCTACTTGGTGTCATTTCTGTGAAAGACAATACTTTTCTTTTTTCTAATGAATGCAGACAGACAGGGAAAAGAATACAGACTAGATACTTATTTGCTACCAAGTTTACAAAAATAAAGAGCTTGAGGTGTCCCTTATGAAATAACCATTTTAAATCACCATCTCTATAAAAACACAAACCCTAAGAACTTCTGGCATCATGCTTTTCTAGTCACAACAATATTAGAAAGCACATTTTCAAACATAACAAAGAAAAAACATGCTGAATTCATGACTAGTTCTATAGGAACAGGTATAGTCAGTTTTGAAAGGTCTTTGAACAATATAGTAACTACTAGCTTATTCCTAAAGTAAATATTTTCTTACTGAGAAACTTCCAAATGTGAAGACCTGGCCATCCATTAAGAGAATAGCTGTATGGTTGCTCCCGGCAGTAACTTGCGTACTAGGACCTGGTAATGCTTGCACCAGAGTAGGACATCCCCTACATCAAAACAAATTAATTTTGTGTCAATACGGGCTTATTTAACACACTTATTAAATAAGTCTTACAAGAATTTCAATCCTGTGTCACATAGGGAGCATGTTCACTACTACATGGAATTAGAGTCAAACAACATCATATATATTCAGGCAACAGAGGTTTCACAGACGGCACCCAGTATTGAAGTTTATGCCCTCTTACAGGGAACCAGATCAAGTATCCTCTCTTCAGTTAAACTTGGAAATTAGCATAGAATAAAACCGAATATTCCAACATATAATTGTAGGATTCTATCAATGTTACTGCAGTTACATTAAGGTAAGTGTGTGCATGTGTGTGCATAAAAAACATATTGTAACAAACCACAACAGTAAGAAAAATTCGGTTGTGAAGATGCTGGTTAAGCACTTGAAAAAAACCCTGCTTGCATATTATAAAGAAATGAATGTGTTATGTGGTTGGTACTCAGCCCTCCTTATGTCACTGTCTGGAGACAGCTTTTTAATGAAGAATAAGGCATTTAAAAAAATCTCTCCATTAAACTCAAACTCAAGAAAGAACAAGCTTTTCAAAATGTTTCCTGAAAGATTTGAAAGCCTCTACTTCATGTATCTCCCAAATATGGACAGGTGTAAGAAAATAAATTTCCCACTCCAGTAAAAATGAAAGAAAAAAAAAAAACAGCAAATAAGATGACCAAGAAGACAAAACACTTGGTAACTTAGAATAGAAATAGCAGAGAATATAAAAAGAAGGAAGCACGAGATACTAACAACTAACATATTTTCTATCTCAATCTAAAAGGGAACAGGTGTCTACAAGAACTGTACCAGACTTTGAATCCATAATGAACATCTCAAACTTTAAAGACAGAAGGCAAAGAACAACTTATTCCCCAACAACTCTGTGCTTGGGAACTCTGACCCCAGAGAACATCACCACCATTTAAACTTACTTTTAAGCACACACTTTCAAAAGTAGGTTAACCTAAAATAAGAACAAATTATCTTATGCTGCACAAAAAAACAAACCCAAAACAAACAGGTGTCAGACCATGGTTATCCAGTGATTGTTTAGCAGCTGATGTGCAAAAAGATGGGTTATCTGCACACTGATTTTGGCTGAGTTTCAAGCAAAGCAGAAGTCAGGAAAGTAGGAGGAAGGAGAGGCATTGTGTGTTCAGCAGGTAAGTGGTAGAGGAAGATGCAAACATCTAGAAATGTGTTGGTCTACAGGCACACAGGTTGGACATAAGTAAGATTATAGACAGAGCAAAGTTTAGCAGCACCAAAACATTTAGAAATACAAGAAACATTACATTTGCCTTTCATTACCTTCAAGGAAGCTCAAAAAGGCATTCCAAGAGCATTCCTGTTTAAGGGAAATATCTGAGAAAGTTTTTTGTCCTGTCCCTCAAAATTTTGATACTTGCAAGCACAGAATTACCCATGCATGTTAAAAAAACCCGAAACAACCACAAGAAAGTGAACATTTCATCTCTTTGCCACATAAATTCTAAGCTATTATCACCAAAACTCTAATCATCTTTCAATTTTGTCAACTTAATCTAACCAATGTTATCTGAATTCTGTGTAATATGATATTCCATTGGCAGCAGGAGAGCAAAACTGGACAAGCAACCAGTGTAGAGAGATGTATAATACATTATCCTCTGAAACAGTTCCTTTATTAAGTTCATCCAGCTTTTGGAATGCCCAACTACAGTGTAACAACTAAAGAAAGAACAGGAAAAAGCTTAAAATTACAGAAAAATAATTTTCACTCCATAAAAGGACAAATTTGGAGAAATACAGTAAGCCAACCTGACTGATGTATATGGAATTTAAAACCTGTGATAATATGGAATATTTCTCTGTGATTCTGAAACCCAATGTAGAAAAGCTTAGCATAGACACTTAGAGTCTGAGAGGTTCTTGGGACAAAGTCTTGGTAACTAGAGTTTTGACAAGTAGGGCTCTCGATCTGAACAGCAGAAAGCAAGAAGTATTCTTTTGGGATAGAGTTGATCGACACATTGGTGTCAGATTCACAGATTCTTTGGCTTCTGGATATGACGCAGGTACTTGACACAGGTCAGTCACAAGAGACCAACTTGAACAATACAGAAAGTAATCTGAGATCCCCTGGGACAACGTGAGACTGGTGAATGAAAAACAGCAGAAGTAAATGCACCAGCTAACTCAAGATCCTGAACGTCCAAATCCATTTTGGTTGTCCACGTTGGAACTCTCTTCTGAACTCAAGGGACAGCATTTCTGGGAGCAGATGTGGCCTATGAAAACACATCCTGCATGAACTGTTCAAACCAACTGTTCCATTGTCCGTGGTACTTCTCCGGCCAACAGCTGGCTGCTGGGTTCAGTAAAATGGCACTCAAGCCAGCTGCGGTGCTGTAAATTCAGGTTCACCAAGGGCTGTTCCCGTATAGTGGTGGAAAGGAAACCAGTAGTAACTTCTGTCAACTGTAGGCAGAGTTGGGTAGTATGGAGTTAAAAAGAAAATGAAGAATTTTGGACTTGAGGTAACTGGAAGCTTGGTGAACAAAAGACCACCTAAAGTAAAACTGTCAGATGGTGCACCTAGAAACATGGTCAGAGATGACGGAATATAAATATCTCTAAGAAAAAAATATATAGGATATAGTCTCTACCCTTTGTCTTCAAACAGAACAAAGCTGACGACCTATCAAAGGTCTGATGGCCTGCTCGGTACTCTTCCAGGTTGTTGCTGAACCTTCAGAAGCAGAATCACACCATGATTGTCTTTCTTCAGTCGTTCCAATTCTGAAGCTTGACTGCCAGACCATGTGCTTGCTAACGTAAGCGTCGAAGCCAACACTTGTGTAAGAAACGTACGGGAATTCTGAACAGTAACAGAAAGATCCTGGAGTTCCAACTCCCAACTTCTTGAGAGGAGCATTAGCAACACAATAGGCCTTTGCTTACCTGAACACAAGACATGCTATTTTTCACTGACTACATACTGCAAAGAATTTCTTGCTTCCACTAAGTTTCTATCCACCAGCATCTAATCTGAGAAGAATATATGGAGAGACTGACAAATCCTTCACGTAGTGAACAGCACATCAGCATCTGCCATTGGATTTTACAACAGAATGCCTATGCAGACTAACTTAATAGCAAAAAATGGCCGCTCGGTAACCTGCATTTTGAAGTTCTCCATGCCTAAAGTCTGCTGGAAAAAAGTAACCCCATATTGTGCACATTGTTTGTTCCACCAACACCATTTCAGTTCTATCAATGGTTTGTGGAGAATCACATTATTGTGTTAATCTGCTGTTTTGTTTGTTTGTGTGCATAAAAGATACTCTGAAGTCCTTTTAGGCCATGTAATATGCCTCACTCCCACTGAAGTAGGAGAAAGAATTTGTGGTGTTTACTGCAGTCCTATTAATAGAGGAGTCCAGAATTCCCTTAAGGAAAGATGTGTAGGATTCTAAACAGTTAAGCATTTTCAAGACTTTAAACTATAGTCTCATTACTAAATCTTTACATTGCAAGACAGAAAAGATAAACCAGTTGCTGCCATCATTTCACCTGGCAATGAAGATGGCTCCCTCAGGTGAAAAAGGAAGCTGCCTGCGTTTCCCCTGACAGTTCTTTCGGGGTCCCCATATTTAGATACACTAGCTGCACTGCCTAAATATTACTACTTGTTTTCTCCCCTCTTTCTCTCTCCCAGAAACACAGTAGAGTATTAGTTCCTGGATTCAGATGATGGTCTTCCTGAGGTCAATACAGGCAATGTGACACACTGCATGACTGACATACCACTGACCTGGCTGAAGCTGGCCATCTGAGCACCACTGCGTCCCAACTGAGGTGGAACTCTGCATAAGGATTCCCTTTCCTTCTCTGAATCCCTTACTGTGAGGACAGAGTAGAGATCTCTACTTAAAGCTGGAAAAAGAAGTACATCAATGAGGAAATTATCATTTGAGTGACGGTGCTAAACAGCAATACAGTACTATAGCCAGTTCTCATGCACAGGACACACTCCAAATTTCTTCAAGGCTTTTTTCAGACACTCTCTAGAGTCTGTTGTAGAACGATACAAAGGGCAGTGTCAAGTCGCTTGCACCTCCTCAGCTTCTAGGTCTGGCCGAGCACTATCCTTCGGCACAGGATGTTTCATGTTCTCTTCTAGGATCTCACTTGGAACTACATTTGGTCTCCATCCACTTTGTGGCTAAAGAACGGATGTGGGGTTTACTGTCTGAAATTCTGACAGATACAGCAGATAGCTCTGATGCCTTTAGAAAAGCCAATTTCCTTAAAGTTGAAAACGGAAGACAGCAAGTTGCCAGTATAAATGCCACTGCTATTTGTACCTCTTCAATGTCTAAGATAGAAACAGGCCTTATTCTAGGAGGGATTTGAATTGCCAACTAAAGCAGCTGTAGCTTGGAACAAGCACCAGGAATTTCCAGGGTCAAAAACCAGAGCAGTAGCCTGTGACACAGCCCTTCCACAGGCAGAAACACAGATGGCATTCAGTCCAATGCAAACTGAGCAGGGGTAACAGTTTACAGGATCATTTGGCACAGCAAGCAACACAATACGACACTTCCAGTATACTTCCTTTCTTCCTTCCCTCTCTCTCTTTCGTTTAGTGAATCCAATGGAAGTTAAGATGATGAAGCTTTCTTCAGAAACTTGACAAAAGATATTACTTGGAAGTCTCCAAAGAGATTAAGAGGATAGATGTTCAGTACTCTTAATATCACTGCTACAAAAGAAACGACAGAACTGAAGATAGGTCATGGATGCTCTACTCCGCGTGCCTTTTACAAAAGGACACACACAAAGCCTCGTTGAGTCCTACTACTGCCTTACCTGTTACATGCATGTGCCCAAAGCAGAACACTACTACATTTGCTTTCATGGCAGGACACTGATTTTATTACTTTAGTGAGTAGGTGAGACAGAGCTTCACACTACGACTCCTGTATTTTTTATCCTCTCACTGTAGTCGATGTAGAACAAGCTCATGAAGTTTAGAGCTACTGAGCATACCTAGAGTGGGTAATTAGTCAAATAGCTCTCCACACGCTGTGGACTCCTCTACTGCCAGTGACCACAAAGAAAGCACACATCACTCTCATGTTGACATCCACAATAAGTGTCTATAAAATGCATCTGAAACCCAAGCTTGGTAACTTAATTTTGGAGATTAGTAACTTTTAAAATGAGATTTTATCAGAACTGAACTACTGTAAATGGTGTAACAAAGAGGCTAATGTAAGTTTACGTCACACTATTTTAATCATTGCATATTACATGAATTTTAAGGAAATAAAATCTTAATGACATTTCGATGTCATATGTAGGGAGAATTCACAAGACAGAGGCATTTCAGACTCAGTTTATCATAGCTATGCTAATAACCATGCACAGAAGCCATCATACAATAAACAACTTACTTATACAGTACAACAGTATCCAAACCCAGGGTACTATGGGGAATTAAATGCAGAACACAAGCTTATCGACTTTATTTGCACAATATGTGAGTTTTCACACTTGCTCAACTACAGAGAAATAGAAATTTCATCACTTTTTATGCAGCAGTACAGCACTACACAATCACATCCAACTCACCTGGAATTAACATCACCGTGTCCAAGCTGCCCATGTTGCCCATATCCAAATGTGTAAACATCACCATTTTCCATCAAAACCACTGAAAACCAAACAAAACTGCATCACATCTTTCTCACACATGCACATGTAAGCACGCACTGAGACATTAAGAGATCTATACCAGATTCCACAACCCTTCACAGCTAGCATCTCTATGCAGGGCTAGACCTGCACCATATAGATGCTCAAATAACTAAAAAATGGCTTAGCTCTTAAGTAACTCAGTATATGCTACTTATAGTCTCACTGTTGAAAGAGAGTGTAGTAGGCTACAAAATGATCATGCAACCTTTAACAATCATGTGTACATCCTTACTGAAGGAGTTAACAGTGAAAATACACACGACAATATTAACATTAAAATATAAACAACCAAAAGCTAAACTACAATAACATTAACATCGGTTTGCTTGTTTGTACCTGAATGGTGGAATCCACAACTAACTTGTACGGCTCGCAGTTCACAGTCAAACCGGACAGCCCCTGGTGGATAGGTTGTGATTTTGCTAGCATCCTTTTCACCTCTTTCTCCACTTCCATCTATAAACAAAACTTGTAATTATAGCCCATGTCTTCTAAAAGACTTATATTAATATGAAGAGAACACAAATAGTAACTCACTCCCCACCCAACCATTTGCAAGGTAGGAGAAAGAATTCAGAGAATATGAAGAGAAAGTGCTCAAAACGTGGCATCAAAGTAGAGGTGAAAGATGACAGAAATTATTTCCATAGAGCCTACTACAAGGTTATATGCTGAAAAAGATCACGTCCTCTAAAGCAGAAACTTCCAAAGAGCAGACAAAAATGACCAGCAAAACAGGAAATTGAAACAATTTCAGTTTTGATCAATAACCGCCATTTTCATTCTTCAATAAAACAGGGTTAGGAAGCAGGCAGAAAGCACTGCAGTTAAACTGAACAGGCATAGCCTGGTCAGGGTTTTTCCACAATCACGACCTGTTAAGGGTCTTACTTGGCTAACTTGGCTATACAAGCACTGATTTTATGTAATTAAGAATGACTCCTGCAGCTCATATCTAGCAATGCCAGCATGCTCACTATCAGCACGTTTGTTTCCTGGCTGTTCCATATGCATTTTTAGACGTCGTTTCTGTGATTTCTTTCAGAAAGTGCAATGCTGGTTCCTAAAATCAAACTGCTCTCACATTTCAAGTGACAAGCAAGTGTGTTTTTAAATAACACCTTGAGAGCCACTATTCTCTCCAAATAGCAAAATATTTACATCACCTAACAATTACACTATAATCAAACTACACAGTCAAAGGAAGGTGGTTTCCAGAATACTAGCAGGAAACCAACGTGACCGAGACACACATGACCTGATCACCATTAAAACACCTATATCCGTGCAGAAAGAAGGCAATTAAAGCTCTAAACAAAGTGAATTTCCACAATGAAAAATTTCACATATGACTTAAGTCACACTGCGTCTAGCATAGAGGAATGAGGAAGAAGAAATACATGAAGTGAAAAATAACTGCACCAAAGGAGATTTCACATTCTTCCTGTGATAATTCTGTTCAATGACTGATTTATTCACAAAGGTGAACGCTCAAAGCATTCAAAGTGTTGCTAATTTAACTCTAGATTTATAGTTTCTACACATTTTCCTGAACTGAGACTTCATTATCCACCGCGTAGTACATCACTTCAAGGTTTACAAATCGTTTAAAAGTACCATTCTGCTTTTACATATATTGCTCAAACTTTCTTTCCTTTCAATTGCATAGAAACAGCTGATAAAACAAAGTAATTTCAACACTGTTATTGCTAAACAGTTCTAAAAACCACCTACTGTTCTGGAAACAAGGCTCTGTTCCAGTGATGATTGAGTGCAGAAATTATATGAATCTCCACAGAATTACACTTGCACTACATGGTAGATTTGTGTTGAGATGGAGATTCAAGGAATTGCCTGGCTCTGAAAATTTCCATGGGATTTTTATTCTTTTATTTTTTTCCAGCAGTGTCATTTGTGTACTACCAGACTGTACATTCACGTGAAACAAATCTTGCAATTCCTTCCGTTTAAAATAAACTCATATCTTGGATACAAGTTCTTAAGAGTTGGAATATTCAAATTCCAAAGCCATGTTCTGAAAGCCTTTACAAATACAGGAATGGAAGCAAGTGCCCTCCATATCTATCTTAAGTGTGAAATTTGCAAACTGAAGATTCAACTCCTCTCAGCCTTCTTTCTGTGGTTAGTAACTGTCTCATGAGTTTTGAATCGGTTGGATCTTCAGCACTTGTAAGCACTCTACATTAACGTGTGGCAAGTACAAACTCCTTTTAACTAAAACCAGAAGGACTAACGCTTTAAAAAAAAATTACTAAAATATACAAAGTTCTCTCAATTTTTCTTAGAAAATTTGTAACTTCTGAATGAAATTTTCCCTCAGTAAAATACACTGCTTGATTGATAGTCCTACCACGCACACACACACACAAAAAAAAAAAAGATGCTTTCCAGGAAAAAAAAAAAAAATCATTCAGTCTCAATAGTGAGCATAGTCAAAAGAAATAGATATAAGCAGATATGAACGAAGTGTATTTGACTCAGTGCAAGAATTTGAATTTTAGGTAATTTCTGTGACTCGGATAGCTTGCCAAATTTAAATGTATGCTTTGGAGCTGTAGAGTCTCATCCCAACAGACAACAGAAATCGGATAGCTACTTTCAGTGTTGTCTTCTTGAATTAGGTATTCGGCCTTATTTCACAAGTGAACAAGAAGTCCATACATGAGTCCTACACAAATACCAAAGGGAACTTACAAAATGACAAGAACAACCTTTCAAATTATTTAACAAGTGTTATTTCTGGAGTAAGTGTTGGGTGTCTTTGAGAAATGAAGAAGCAGCAACAATTTCTAAACTACAGATAACTAAGGCAAGCTCCTATCAATGCTATAACTTGTCTACCTATTCAATAATGAGAATTTCTTCAGCAGTTTCTTCTTCTGGTACTGCTTCATTTATGATTTGCAGTGGTTCACAGGTGTAAGTCTTCACTTGCTGTACATGACATGAAAAGTTATCCCTAACCTCTTCAAAATTCTGCAGTTTCATCTACTGAAATGTAACACTCCAAAAAGAATTACTGAATGATAAGGAATAGAAGAGCTGGTATGAAAGATAAGGCTATCTGAATGGAGAGAGAGAGAACTCACAATAGCAAAAAAGGTATATTACAAGGAAAGTCAATCTTGTCATTAAGGAGTATCATTAACAAATTATTTATGGCCACGGTAACACAGGACAACAGGTAAGGACCTGTGAGGTTTGAAATATTCTTGCATGTTTCAGGTCTCAGATTCCAAGAAAGTCACTGACTAAAACATCTCCTTACTGATGGCGGTATGTAAAAACCCTAGTAAATAAAATGTATTGCTGAAAAGTTCTTGGTACAATTTTTATCCTCTTGTTCAGAACATTTTCTTCATTGCCACTACTCCCAAATAAAGGAAAACAGGTGGCATTTGCTTGACTCAAGCTTACTTTGGTTCTGATTCCCGCTCTGTTCCTTTCTCAAGTGGAGGAAATTCTTCAGACTTCCATTAATGAGTTTTACACAGATTCCACAGATGAAGTCTGCAGGGGTTGGAGACACTGACTGGGAACTACCGCCCTCATTAAAGACTGAGGACAAACACAAGTTTGTTTTCCTTCTTAGCATCAAAGCACTGCACAGATACCAAGAAGGTGGCACGTAATCTTTTCTACCTGTACAGACACAGATCAGAAGGATCACGATAATGCTTAACATGCATTTCTTGGAAATAACATGGATCTTGATATGCAGATGTTATACAGGTGCAGAGAGTGAATGACAATGGCAAGCTTCCCAAAAACATAGGTATTTTGATGAAGTTGAAGGAGTTTTCAAATGCAAAATTCATCAGAATTTCCTAAGTGAAAAACATAGATTTGATAACAGATGCAAGTAGGTATGAAATATACTTTTAAAATCGAGTCATAACTGTCAGTCCTGAAGAAGCTGTTCAGATTTAAATATGATTACCAAGACATGTTCTGCAGCTGCAAACAGAGAAGCAGAAAGAGGCAGGAGCAAGTTTAGTACTGACCTCATTACTAGTACCTTTTGAAATAAATTTTCCTTGCTAAAAGATCTTGAAGGTCTGGTTGGTGTGAATGGTTAGAAGACTACTTTAGCAGAAACATCTGGATTAAAAATGTTGCCTTGGAAAACATCCCATTCAAGAGTAAAACTAATGAACACGATGATTTCTAATGTTGGTATCCTTTTACTGAAGTCACTATCCCTGTCTTGTTTGATTATTGCTTTTACATTCTAAGTATAGTAGAGGAGGTATACCTTTTAAGATGAGGTATGCCCTCCCACTCGAAGTTTTCAAGGCCAGGCTAGATGCAGCTTTAAGCAACTTGGTCACCAAACTGGAAACACATGGACTGGATGTGTGGAGCACTGCTGGGTAAGGAATTGGCTGGATGGCGGCACACAGAGAGTGGTGATCAAGGGCACAATGTCCACCTGCAGACCAGTGCCAAGTGGTGTCCCTCAGGGGTCAGTGCTGGCACCAGTGCTGTTTGACATCTTTCTCAGTGCCATCCACAGAGGAATCAGTGCAGCCTCAGCAAGTGTGCAGATGGCACCAAGCTGTGTGGCACAGTTGACTTGCTAGAGGGCAGGGATCCATGCAGAGGGATATGGACAGGCTGGAGAGGTGTGCCCAGGCCAACCTCATGACATTCAACAAGGCCAAGTGTAAGGTCCTGCACCTGGGTAGGCACAATGCCAAGCACAACTCCAGGCT